>WNYA01000924.1:65301-98134 GCA_019512145.1 Engystomops pustulosus | reverse complement strand
TTACCATCAGTTATATCAGCCACTCACATTGTGTAGTCACACATCCTCTACCTCCTTACTACACACTGGACGTCCTGGATACTACATGGACCTACATTCCACAAGGTCTCCACAGATCCTCTCCTCACATCACGTTATCTCAGCACTACCTTGTGTAGTCACACATCCCTCCACTCCCTACTAACACTGGACATCTGGATAACTACATGGACCCTACATCTCCAAAGGGTCATCCACGATCCTCTACACATCACGTTATCTCAGCCACTACCTTGTGTAGTCACACATCCCCTCTACCCTCCTCACTACACACTGGACGTTCCTGGTACATACATGGAACCTACATCTCCACAAGGGTCATCCACAGATCCTCTCTCTCTACATCACGTTATCTCAGCCACTACTTGTTAGTAAACACCCTCCACCTCCTCCACTACAACACTGGACTGTCCTGGATACATACATGGACCCACATCTCCACAAGGGTCATCCAAGATCTCTCCTCTAAATCACGTTATCTCAGCACAATTGTGTAGTCACACATCCCTCTACCTCCTCACTACACACTGGACAGTCCTGGATAACATCATGGACCCTACATCTCACAAGGGTCATCCACAGATCCTCTCCTCTACATCACGTTATCTCAGCCACTACCTTGTGTAGTCACATCCCTCAACTCACTCACTACACACTGGTCCTGGATACATACATGGACCCACATTCCACAAGGGTACTCCACAGATCCTTCCTCTACATCAGTTATCTCAGCACTACCTTGTGTAGTCACACATCCCTCACCTCCTCACTACACACTGGACGTCCTAGTACATACATGGACCCACATCTCCACAAGGGTCATCCACAGACTCTACATCACGTTATCTCAGCACACTACTTGTGTAGTCACACATCCCTCCACCTCCTCACTACACACTGGACTCTGGATACATACATGGACCACACATCTCCACAAGGTCATCCACAGTCCTCTCCTACATCACGTTATCTCAAGCCACCACTTGTGTAGTCACCAAATCCCTCCCACCTCCTCACTACACACTGGACGTCCTGATAACATACATGGACACACATCTCCACAAGGTGTCATCCACGATCTCTCCTCTACATCACGTTATCTCAGCCACTACCTTGTGTAGCCACAAATCCCTCACCTCCTCACTACACACTGGACGTCCTGGATACATACAGGACCTACATCCACAAGGGTCATCACAGATCTCTACATCACTTATCTCAGCCACCACCTTGTGTAGTCACAAATCCCTCACCTCCTCACTACACACTGGACGTCCTGGATACATACATGGACCCACATCTCCACAAGGGTCATCCCAGCTATCCTCTACATGTTATCTCAGCCACATACCTTGTGTAGTCACACATCCCTCCACTCCTCCATACACACTGGAGTCCCTGATACATACATGGACCCAATCTCCACACAAGGGTATCCACAGATCCCTCCCTCTACATCGTTTATCTCAGCCATACCTTGTGTAGTCACAATCCCTCCACCTTCCTCACTACACACTGGACGTCCGGTATACATGGACCTACATCTCACAAGGGTCATCTACAGACTCCTCTCAATCACGTTATCTCAGCCCATACCTTGTTAGTCACACACCTCCACCTCCTCACTACACACTGGAGTCCTGGATACATACATGGACCCACATCTCCCACAAGGGTCATCCACAGATCCTACATCATAAGTTATCTCAGCCACTACTTGTTAGTCACAAATCCCTCCACCTCTCATACACACTGGAGTTCCTGGATACATACAATGGACCACATCTCACAAGGGTCATCCACAGATCCTCTCCTCTACATCGTTATCTCAGCCACTACCTTGTGTAGTCACAATCCCTCACTCTCTCACTACACCTGGAATCCTGGATAATACATGGACCACATCTCCCCAAGGGTTATCCACAGATCCTCTACATACGTTATCTCAGACACCACACTTGTGTAGTCACAAATCCTCCACCTCCTCACACTACACTGGACGTCCTGGATACATACATGGACCCACATCTCCACAAGGGTCATCCACAGATCTCTCTATCACATCGTTATCTCAGCCACACTTGTGTAGTCACCAAATACCTCCACCTCCTTACTACACACTGGACGCCCTGGATACATACATGGACCCACATCTCCACAAGGGTCATCCACAGATCCTCTCCTTCTACATCACGTTATCTCAGCATACCTTGTGTAGCACAATCCCTACCTCCTACAACACTGGACGTCCTGGAGTAATACAGGACCACATCTCCACAAGGGTCATCCCAGATCTCTCCTCTACATCGTTATCTCAGCACACCATTGTGTAGTCACACATCCCTCCACCTCCTTCACTACACAACTGACGTCCTGGTACATACATGGACCACATCTCCACAAAGGGTCATCCACAGATCTCTCCTCTACATCGTTATCTCAGCCACTACCTTGTGAGTCACACATCCCTCCACCTCCTCACTACACACGGACGTCCTGATACTACATGGACCCACATCTCCAAAGGGTCATCCACAGATCCTCTCTCTACATCGTATTCAGCACTACCTTTTTAGTCACCAATCCCTCCACCTCCTCACTACAACACTGGACGTCCTGGATACAAATGGACCCCATCTCCACAAGGTCATCCACAGATTCCTCTCCTCTACATCGTTACTCAGCCACTACCTTGTGTAGTCACACATCCCTCCACCTCCTCACTACACACTGGACGTCCTGAGTAATACAGACCCAAATCTCCACAAGGGTTATCACAGATCCCTCCTCTACATCACAATATCTCAGCCAGCTATCTTGTGTAGTCAAAAATCCTACCTCCTCACTACACACTGGAGTCCTGAGACATACATGGACCCACATCTCCACAAGGGTCATCCACAGATCCTCTCTCTAATCAGTTATCTCAGCACTACCTTGTGTAGTCAAACAAATCCCTCCACCTCACTACACACTGGACGTCCTGAGTACATACATGGACCCACTCTCCACAAGGGTCATCCCAGATCATCCTCACACGTTTATCTCACACTACTTGTGGTAGTCAAACATCCTCTCCTCCTCACTAACATGGACGTCCTGATCATACATGGACCTACATCTCCACAAGGGTCATCCACAGATCCTCTCTCTCTACATCGTTATCTCAGCCACTACCTTGTGAGTCACAATCCCTCCACCTCCTCAACTACACAATGGACGTCCTGAGTACATACATGGACCCACATCTCACAAGGGTCATCCACAGATCCCTCTCTACATCGTTCGCAGCCACTACCTGTTGGTAGTCACAATCCTCCACCTCCTACACTACACTGGACGTCCTGAGATACAACATGGACCACATCTCCACAAGGGCATCCGACAGATCCTCTACTCTACATCGTTATCTCAGCCACTACCTTGTGTAGTCAACACATCCCTCCACCTCCTCACTACACACTGGAGTCCTGAGTACATACATGGACCCACATCTCACAAGGGTCATCCACAGATCCTCCTACAACATACTCTACAGCCACTATCTGTGTAGTCACAAATCCCTCTCAACCTCCTCACTACACACTGGACGTCCTGATACATACATGGACCCACATCTCCACAAGGTCATCCACAGACATCTTCTACACACGTTATCTCAGCCACTACTGTGTAGTGACAAATCCCTCCTCACTACCAACACACTGACGTCCTGGATACATACATGGACCTAACATCTCCACAAGGTCATCCGCAGTCTTACTTCTACAACGTTATCTCAGCCATTACTGTGTAGTCACAAATCCTACCTCCTCATACACACTGGACGTCCTCCGGTGACATACATGGACCACATCTCCACAAGGGTCATCCACAGATCCTCTTACATCACAAGTTATCCAGCCACCATCCTTGTGTAGTCACAAATCCCTCCACCCCTCACTACACACAATGGACGTCCTGAGTAATACATGGACCTACATCTCCACAAGGGTTATCCACAGATCCTCTCTCTCTACATCGTTATCTCAGCCAATAACTTGTAGTAGTCACCACATCCTCACCTCTACTACACACGACGTCTGAGTACATACATGGACCCACATCTCCACAAGGGTATCCACCAGATCCTCTTACCATACAAGTATCTCAGCACACTTTTGTGTAGTCACAAATCTCCATACCTCATCATACACTGGACGTCCCTGGATACATACATGGACCCAATCTCCATAAGGGTCATCCACAGATCCTCTCCTCTACATCACGTTATCTCAGCACCACTCACCTTGTGTAGCCACAATCCCTCCCCCTCCTACTACACACTGGAGTCTGAGTACATACATGGACCCAAATCCACACAAGGGTCATCCGACAGATCATGTACCCTCACACTCGTTATCTCACCAATACCTTGTAGCACACATCCTCTACCTCCTCACTACACACTGGACGTCTGCTAAATACATGGACCTACAATCTCCACAAGGGTCCCCACAGATCCTCTCCTTACATCGTTATCTCAGCCACTACCTTGTGAGCACCACATCCCTCCACCTCTCCACTACACACTGGACGTCCTGAGTACATACATGGACCCACATCTCCATAAGGGTCATCCACAGATCCTCTCCTCTCACATCGTATCTCAGCCACTACCTTGTGTAGTCACAAATCCTCTCACTCCTCACTACCACACTGACGTCCCTGATACATACATGACTAGCTCCCACAGGGTCATCCGCGAATCCTTCCTCTACATCGTTACTCAGCCACTACCTTGTGTATCACACACATCCCTCCACCTCCTCACTACACACTGGACGTCCTGAGTACATACATGGACCCACATCTCCACAAGGGTCATCCACAGATCCTCTACATCACTATCTCAGCACATACCGTTGTGTAGACACATCCTCCTCATACTACCACTGGACGTCCTGGATCATACATGGACCACTCCACAAGGTCATCCGAGATCCTTCCTCTACATCTATCTCAGCCCATACCTTGTGTAGTCACATCCCACTACCTCCTTCACTACACACTGGACGTCCTGGATAATACATGGACCCACATCTCACAAGGGTCATCCGCAGATCCTTAATCACGTTTTACCATACACTCCCCACTTGTGTAGTCACACATCCTCACCTCCTCACTACACACTGGACGCTGGTACATACATGACCTACATCTCCACAAGGGTCATCCACAGATCTTCAACTCCTACAATCGTTATCTCGCCCTACATTGATGAGTACTCCGCTCCTCATACAGCAACTGGGTACGACTGAGTAATACTAGGTACCAGGGACTCGTCCCCTTCCCAAGGTTTTCAACATCTAACAAATCGTACAGTACACTACCTTTGTGTACGTCCAACGAGTCCCTACCTCTACACACACTGCGACTTAGAATGTGTATTCCAGGTGTTGTATCACAGTAGGTCTACACTAACTCATGTCATGGATTATCTGGTGTGCAGTCACCAGGGGGCGCCTGAAACCGGCCACTCCGCACGATACGGATGCGAACATAATGGCAATCCATGGGGCAGAGTCCTGCCTGGCACGTAGGGACATTGTGGAGAATAGCCCCCCTCTACTACGAACGTGGAGCTGATACATACCAACAATCTCCACAGGAAATCGAGACTCAACGTTTCGCTACGTGGTGTCACATCCCTACCCACTACAACTGGATCCTCGACTATGCCATCATCTGGGGGGTCACGGGTCAATAGCACAAAGGTCTGCTCTGGGGAATCGTTATATCAGCACTAACGCCCCTTGGCGGGTCAGGGCAACTCCTCCAGCTCCCAACAAAGCGTGGCGCTTGGAGTACTAGCTGGACAACTCAAGCATCAACACAGGATCCTCTCGGGGCTCGGGTGTCAGCCTAACGTTTCGGGGTGTTATACAGCACATAACACGGTGTCGGGTTATAAGCACAACCACGGTTGTCGGTCCACACTCTCACACATAACACCACCTGACCCTGAGGAGATAACATACAGGTCAGCCAGCTCTGACCCCGGAGGATCATACCAGGTCACCCCTCTCGACCCCAGGATGCTATAACATACAGCGTCACTCCATCTCTGAACCCTGGAGAGACTCAACATACAGGTCACCAAGCTACTGACTCCCGGAGCTAAACATACAGGTCACCCGAGCTCTGACTCACCCAAGGATGATAACTACAGGTCCACCCAGCTTTGACCCGGAGGATAACTACAGTGTTATTACGCACCAGTTCTGTACCCCGGAGGATAACCATACAGGTCACCAGCTTGACACCCGGAGGATAAACATACAGAGTCACCCAGCTCTCTGACCCCGGAGGATAAACGATAAAAACAGTCGGTTATACCCCAGCTATCTGAGCCCGGGGAGGATACATACAGGTCCACCAGCTCTGACCCCGGAGGATGGGATAAACCATACAGGTCACCCCAGCTCTGACCCCGGGAGTCGGGATAACAACAAGGTCACCCAGCTCTGCACCCCCATGAGGCTAACATACAGGCGTTAACCCAGCGCTGACCCCGGAGGGATAACATACGGTCACCCGCTCTGACCTGGAGATAACATACAGCGTCAGCCGAGCTTGACCTAATAAGGAGAGGATAACATTACCGGTCACCCAGGCTTCTGACCCCGGAGGCTAACATGACCGGGTATACCAGCAGCTCTGACCCGGGGGATAACATTTACAGGCACCCCAGCTCTGACTGGGAGACATACAGGTCAACCCAGCTCTGACCCCGTGAGATACATACAGTCACCCACTATGCCCCGGAGGATAACTACGGTCACCCAGCTCTGACCCCGGAGATAAATACAGGGTTATACCAGCTCTGACCCCGGATAGGATAACTACAGGGTCACCCAGCCTTGACCCCGGAGGATAACATACAGGTCACCCGCTCTGACCCGGAGGATAAACATACAGGTCACCCGCTCTGACCCCCGGGGATTAACATACAGGTCACCCAGCTCTATGACACTCGGAGGATAACATACAGTATTACCCAGATCTGACACCGGAGGGCCCGGAGGATAACACAGGTCACCCAGCTCTGACCCTGGAAGGATAACATACAGGTTCACCCAGCGCTCTGACCCCGGAGGATAACATAAGAGTCCCAGCTCGACCCGAGGATAACATTAGCAGGGGTTATCACCCCAGCTCTGACCCGGAGCAGGAGGAGGATAACATACAGGTCACCCAGCTCTGCACCCGCGAGGATAAATACAGGTCACCAGCTCGACCCGAGGATAGGAGGATAAACATACAGGTCACCCATCTTGACCCCGAGGATAACATACAGGTTATACCCAGCTCTGACCCCGGAGGATAACAACAGGTCACCCAGCTCTGACCCCGCGGAGGATAACTACAGGTTTTCCCCAGCTCTGACCCCGGAGGATAACATACAAGGGTTATCACCCACTCTGACCCCCGGAGGATAACATACAGGGTTATACCCAGCTCTGACCCCGGAGGATAACATACAGGTCACCCAGCTCTGACCCCAGAGGATAACATACAGGGTTATACCCAGCTCTGACCCCGGAGGATAACATACAGGGTTATACCCAGCTCTGACCCCGAGAGGAGGATAAACATACAGGGTATACCCAGCTCTGACCCCGGAGATACATACAGGGATACCCAGCTCTGACCCGGAGGATAACATACAGGGTAACCACGCTCTGACCCCGAGGATAACATACGGACACCCACTCTGACCCCGGAGGTAACATACAGGGTTATACCAGCTAGACCGAGGCGATAACATACGGGTTACCGTTTACCCTGAGAACATACAGGGTTATCAGGTTCCGACCGCTGGACGCCTGACACCATGTACTACTGGACGTGTGACCCACAGTGCCAGGGTGTGATACCAGCTTAAATATCCCACAAGAGGAGAACGCTCCACGCCTCACCTTTGTGATTTACTACTGAGCGCACACAACAAGCTGCCAGCACAAACCCCTGCCGTACCACCAGGTGGGCACCCCATCTGCACAAACCAACACACACTGTCCCACTAGAGGCAGCATTGTTGCTACAGAGCAGTGATAGCTGACTTTTAAGACCAAGTGCCCAAACTACAAACCATACCCACCTGTCTATCACAACGTTGCCAACATGGCAATTTATTCCCTAACTTATTGCTCCCCGCTCTGTTGTAACTTTCAATCGTATCATGTTCTGAGGACACCAATACAGTAGATAGAATGTTCCCAGAACAGCGAGCGAAAACAATGATAATTCTGATCTGTCCACTCTTCCACCCCTCCTTTCTCCCAGGCAGAGCTGTGCATTAAAATAACATTGAGCATGACAAGTCCTGGGCTGCCTGGGAGTGCAAGTGATTAACTTGAGTCCTCTTGGTGATGGCCTGAGTGCCCACAGAGAAAGGGCTCCGCGTGCCACACTCTGGCACCCGTGCCGAAGGTTCGACACACTGCTATAGAGTCTACATACTGTCATACAAGGCTGCTGTTCACTACCCTGCAGATTTGTATAATTAGTACCTGCACACACCCCTGGTATCACGAGTTACCCTTGCCCCCCTCCCCCTCAGTATCACAGACGTAACCCTGCACCTCCCCTCAGTATCACAGCGTACCCTGCCTCCCCCTCAGTATCACAGTTACCCTGACCCTCCTCAGTAGTATCACCAGCGGCCCTGCACCCTCCTCCTAGTATCACACGAGATACCCTGCACCCTCCTCCTCAGTTATCACAGAGATACACTCGCGCCCTCCTCAGTATCACAGTGTTCCCTGCACCCCTCTCAGTATCACAGCGTTACCTGCGCCCTCCCCATCAAGCGTATCACAGACGTTCACCATGCGCCCTCCTCAGTATCACAGCGTTACCCTGCACCCTCCTCAGTATCACAGCGTTACCCTGCACCCTCCTCAGTATCACAGCGTTACCCTGAACCTCCTCAGTATCACGACAGGTTACCTGCACCACTCCTCAAGTATCACAGCGTTACCCTGCACCCTCCTCAGATATCACAGCGTTACACCCCTGCCACCCTCAGTATACAAAAGGTTACCATGCCCACCCTCCTCAGTATCACAGCGTTTACCCTTGCACCCTCCTCGATACGCGTTACCCTGCCCTCTCAGCATCACAGCGTTACCTCACCCTCCTCAGTATCACGCGTTACCTGAACCTCCTCAGACAAAGTACCCTGCACCCTCCTCAGTATCACAGGTACCCTGCCCCCCTCCTCAGTATCACAGCGTTACCCTGACCCTCCTCAGTATCACAGCGTCCCTGCACCCTCCTCAGTATCACAGCGTTACCCTGCACCCTCCTCATATCACAGCGTTACCCTGCACCCTCCTCAGTATCACAGCGTTACCCTGCACCCTCTTCAGTATCACAGCGTTACCCGCTACCCTCACTCAGCATCACAGCGTTACCACCACCCTCTCAGTTCCACAGCGTTACCCTCACCTACCTCCCAGTATCACACGCGTTACCCTGCACCCTCCTCAGTATCACAGCGATTAACCCTGCAACCCTCCTCAGTATCACAGGTTACCAGCACCCTCCCGTCGATCACCGCGTTACCCTGCACCCTCCTCAGATCACAGCGTTACCGCCCCTCTACTCCGATCACAGCGTTATCTACACCCTCCTCAGTATCACCAGAAGTTACCACTGACCCTCCTCAGTATACACAGTTACCCTGCACCCTCCTCAGTATCAACAGCGGTACCCTGCCCCCTCCTCAGTATCACAGCGTAACACCCTGCACCCCTCCTCAGTTATCACAAGCGTTACCCTGACACCTCCTCAGTATCACAGCGTTACCCTGCACCTCTCAGTATCAAAGCGTACCCTGCACCCTCCCTCAGTATCACAGAGTTTTACACGCCTGCACCCTCCTCCTCAGTATCACAGCGTTACCCTGCGCCCTCCTCAGTATCATAGCATTACCCTGCACCCTCCTCAGTATCACAGAGCTACCCTGCACCCTCCTCAGTATCACAGCGCTACCCTGCACCCTCCTCAGTATCACAGCGTTACCCTGCGCCCTCATCAGTATCACAGCAATACCCTGCACCCTCCTCAGTATCACAGTGTTACCCTGCACCCTCCTCAGTATCACAGCGTTACCCTGCACCCTCCTCAGTATCACAGCGTTACCGCTGACCCTCCCCCCCAGTATCACCAGCCGTTACCCTCACCCTCCTCATATCACAGCGTTACCACCTGACATCTCCTCAGTATCACAGGGTTACCCTGCACCCTCCTCAGTATCACAGTGTTACCTGCCACCCTCATTCAGTATCCACAGCGTTACCCTGCACCCCTCCTCCTCAGATCACAGCGTTACCCTGCACCCTCTCAGTATCACAGCGCTTACCCTGCGCACTCTCCTCAGTATCAAGTGTTTACCCTGCGACCCTCTTCAGTATCACAGCGTTACCCTGACGCCCTCCTCAGTATCACAGCAGTTACCCTGCGCCCTCCTCATGGATCACACAGCGTTACACCTCGCACCCTCTCAGTATCACACGTTACCCCTGCACCCTCCCTCAGTATCACAAGCGTTACCCTGCACCCCTCTCAGTATCACAGCGTTACCACTGCACCCCTCCTCAGTATCACAGCGTTACCCTGCACCCTCCCTCGTATCACAGCGTTACTTACCTCCCCCCTCAGTATCACAGCAATACCCTGCACCCTCTCCTCAGTATCACAGCATTACCCTGCACCCTCCTCAGTATCACAGAGTTACCCTGCCCCCTCCTCAGTATCACAGCGTTACCCTGCACCCTCCTCCTCAGTATCACAGCGTTACCCTGCACCCTCCTCAGTATAACAGCGTTACCCTGCGCCCTCCTCAGTATCACAGCGTTACCCTGCGCCCTCCTCAGTATCACAGCATTACCCTGCACCCTCCTCCTCAGTATCACAGCGTTACCCTGCACCCTCCTCCAGTATACAGACGTTACCCCGCCCCCCCCTCAGTATACACAGCGTTACCCTGCACCCTCCTCTCAGTATCACAGCGTTACCCTGCACCCTCCTCAGTATAAAAGCCGTTACCGCCCCCTCCTCAGTATCACAGGTTACCCTGCCCCTCCTCAGTATCACAGCGTTACCCTGCACCCTCCATCCTCAGTATCACAGCGTTACCTGACCCTCCTCAGTATCACACAGCGTTACCCCTGCACCCTCCTAGTTATCACAATGTTACCCGCACCCTCCTCAGTATCACAGCGTTAACCCTGCACCCTCCTCAGTAATCACAAGGTACCCTGCACCTCCTCAGTATCACAGCGTTACCCTGCACCCTCCTCAGTATCACAGAGTTCCCCTGCACCCTCCTCAGTATCACAGCGTACCCTGCACCCTCCTTAGTATCACAGTGTTACCTCGCACCCCTCTCATATCCGCGTACCTGCACCCCCTTAGTATCACAGCGTTACCCTGCACCCTCCTCAGTATCACAGCGTTACCCTGCCCCTCAGTATCACAGCGGACCCTGCACCCCTCCTCAGTATCACAGCGTTACCCTGCCATCTTCCTCAGTATCACAGCGTTACCCTGCACCCTCCTCAGTATCACATGTTACCATGCACCATCCTCGTATACAGCTTACCCGCACCCTCCTCAGTATCACAGCGTTACCCTGCACCCTCCTCAGCATCACAGCGTTACTCTACACCCTCCTCAGTATCACAGCGTTACCCTGAACCCTCCTCAGTATCACAGTTACCCTGCACCCTCCTCAGTATCACAGCGTTACCCTGCGCCTCCTCAATCAACAGCGTTACCTCTGCCACCATCCTCAGTATCACAGCCGTTACTCACCCTCCTCCGTATCAACAGCGTTACCCGCCACCTCCTCAGTATCACAGCGTTACCCTGCCACCCTCCCTCAGATCACAGCGTTACCCTGCACCCTCCTCATATCACAGCGTTACCCTGCGCCCCTCCTCAGTATCACAGCGTACCCTGCACCCCTCTTCAGTATCACAGCGTTCCCGCACCCTCCTCGATATTACACAGAGCTACCCTGCACCCTCCTCAGTATCACAGCGCTACCCTGCACCCTCCTCAGTATCACAGCGTTACCCTGCGCCCTCCTCAGTATCACACGTTACCATGCACCCTCCTCAGTATCACCAGCGTTACCAGCAAACTCCCAGTATCACAGCGTTACCCTCCCCCCTCCTCATATCATAGCTTACCCTGCACCCTCCTTCAGTATCACAGAGCTACCCTGCCACCCTCCTCAGTACACACAGCGGTACCTTGCACCACTCTCAGTATACAGCGTTACCCTGCCCCCTCCCAGTATCACAGCGTTACCCGCCACCCTCCTCAGATAACAGCGCTAACCCTGCACCCTCTCAGTATCACAGCGTTACCCTGCCGCCTCATCAGTATCACCACTGACCTGCACCCTCCTCAGTATCACAGCGTTACCCTGCACCCTCCTCAGTATCACAGCGTTACCCTGCACCCTCCTCAGTATCACAGCGTTACCCTGCACCCTCCTCAGTATCACAGCGTTACCCTGCACCCTCCTCAGTATCACAGCAATACCCTGCCACCTCCTAGTATCACAGGTTACCCGCACACTCCTATCGTATCACAGCGTTACCCTGCACCCTTCCCCCTCAGTATCACAGCGTTACCCTGCACCCTCCCCTCAGTATCACAGCGTTACCCTGCACCACTCCTCAGTATCACAGCGTTACCCTCACCTCACCTCACCTCCTCAGTATCAAGCTACCTGCACACCCTCCCTATCAGTATCACAGCGTTACCTCTGCACCCTCCTCAGTATCACAGCGGTACCATGCACCCTCCTCCATATACACAGCGTACCCTGCACCCTCCTCAGTATCACAGCGTACCCTGCCCCTCTCAGTATCAAGAGTTACCCTTGCGCCCTCCTCAGTTATCACAGGTTACCCTGCGCCTCCTCAGTATCACAGCGTTACCCTGCACCTACCTCAGTATTCACAGCGTTCCACCTGTACCCTCCCCCTCAAGTATAACAGCAATACCTGCACCTCCTCCTCAGTATCACAGCATTCACCCTGCACCCTCCTCAGTATCACAGAAATACCCTGCCCCCTCCTCAGTATCACAGCGTTACCCTGCACCCTCCTCTCCTCAGTATCACAGGTTACCCTGCACCATCTCAGTATAAAAGCGTTACCCTGCGCCCTCCTAAGTATCACAGCGTTACCCTGCGCCCTCTTCAGTATCACAGCATTACCCGCACCCTCCTCCTCATCCAGTATCACAGCGTTACCCTGCACCCTCCTCAGTATCACAGCGTTACCCTGCCCCCCTCTCAGTATACACAGCGTTACCTGCACCCCCTCCTCAGTATCAAGCGTTACCCGCCCTGACCCTCCTCAGTATCACAGCGTTACCCTGCCGCCCACCTCAGTATCACAGCGTTACCCTGCGCCCTCCTCAGTATCACAGCGTTACCCTGCACCCTCCTCAGTATCACAGCGTTACCCTGCACCCTCCTCAGTATCACAGCGTTACCCTGCACCCTCCTCAGTATCACCGTTACCTGCACCCTCTCAGTATCACAGTGTTACCCGCACCCCTCCCAGTATCACAGCGTTACCCTGCACCCTCCTCAGTATCACAGCGTTACCCTGCAACCTCTCACTCAGTATCACAGTTACCCTGCACCTCCTCAGTATCACAGGTTACCCTGCACCCTCCTTAGTATCACAGCTGTTACCGCACCCCCTCCATATCACCAGCGTTACCCGACACCCTCTCCTAGTATCACAGCGTGACCCTGCCCAACCTCCTTCAGTACACAGCGTACCATCACGCCCACTCAGTATCACAGCGCGTTTACCCTGCACCCTCCTCAGCTATCACAGCGTTAACCTGCACCTCCCTCAGTTATCACAGTCACGTTACCCTGCACCCCCTCAGTATCACAGTGTTACCATGCACCATCCTCAGTATCAACAGCGTTACCCCTGCAGCTACCTCCTCAGTATCACAGCGTTACCTGCACCCTCCTCAAGCATCAACAGCGTTACTCTACACCCTCCTCAGTTTCACAGCGTTACACTGAACCCTATCAGTATCATCAATTACCCTGCACCCTCTCATCAGTTCATCATCCAGCGTTAACCCTGCACCTCCTCAGTATTACAGAGTTACCCTGCCCTCCTCAGTATAACAGCGTTACCCTGCGCCCTCCTCAGTATCACAGTGTTACCATGACAACCTCCTCAGTATCACAGCGTTAACCCTGCACCTCCTCAGTATCACAGAGTTACCATGCACCCTATCCCATTCCGCCCTTCTCACTCCCTTCCATCCCTCTCAGCATCACAGCGTTACTCTACACCCTCTCTCAGTTATCACAGCGTTACCTGAACCCTCCTCAGATCACAGTTACCCTGCACCTCTCAGTATCACACGCGGTTACCTGCCCCCTCCTCAGTATACAGCGTACCCTGCCATACCTCTATGCTCCGCACCTCCTCAGTATCACAGCGTTACCCTGCACCTCTCAGTATCCAGCGTTACCCTGGCCCCCTCCAGTACACAGCTTACCCCTGCACCCTACCATCGTATCAAGGTACCTGCGCCTCCTCAGTATACAGCGTACCCTGCACCCTCTCAGTATCAACAGAGTTACCCGCACCCTCCTAGTATCACAGCGTTACACTGCACCCCTCCTCCTCAGTATCACAGCGTTACCCTGCCCCTCCTCAGTATCACTAGCGTACCCTCACCCTCTAGATCACCGGACCTGCAACCATCCTCAGGACACAGCGTTAGCTACCTGCACCCTCCTCAGTATCACAGCGTCGTTACCACTGCACCCTCCTCAGTATCACAGCCGTTACCCTGCACCATCCCTCAGTATCACAGCGTTTACCCTGCACCACTCCTCAGGTATCACAGCGTTACCTGCCCCCTCCTCATAGTATCATCGCAATTTACCATGCACCCTCCTCAGTTATCACAGCTACCCTCGCACCCCATCAGTATACAGCGTACCCTGCACCTCCTCAGTATCACAGCGTTACACTGCACCCTCCCTCCTCAGTATCAACAATACCCTGCACCCTCCTCCTCATACACACAGCATTACCCTGCACCCTCCCAGTATCACAGGAGCGTTACCCTGCCCCCTCCTAGTACACAGCGGTGACCCTGCACCCTCCTCCTCAGTATCACAGCGTTATCCCTGACCCCTCCTCAGTATACAGCGTTACCCTGCGCCCCTACTCAGTTCATCACAGCATTACCCTTTGCACCCTCTCAGTATCACAGATTACCCTGCACCCTCCTCAGTATCACAACACGTTACCCTGCACCCTCCTCAGATCACAGCTGTTAGCCTTGCCCTCCTTAGTATTCTCAGTGTACCCTGCACCCTCCTCCATACACAGCGTTACCTGCACATCCTCAGTATACGCGTTACCCTGCACCCTCCTCAGTATCACAGCATTACCCGTGCAACCTCTCCTCAGTATCACAGCGTTACCCTGCAGCCCTCTTCAGTATCACAGCGTTCATACCCTGCGCCCCTCCGCCTCCAGTGATCCTAACAGCGTACCCGCGCCACCTCCTCAGTATCACAGAGTTACCTCGCCCGCCCTCCTCAGTATCACAGCGTTACCCCTGCACCCTCCTCAGTATCACAGGTTACCCTGCCCCTCCTCAGTATCACAGCGTTACCTCGCGCACCCTCCTCAGTATCAAGGTTACCCTGCACCCTCCCTCAGTATACAGCGTAACTGCACCAACTACAGTATCAAAGCGTTACCTCCCACCCTTCCAGGATAATAGCTACCCTGCAACCTAGTATCACAGCATTCCTGCACCCTCCTCAGTATCCACAGCGGTTACCCTGCGCCCTCCTCAGTATCACAGCGTATTACCCTGCACCCTCCTCAGTATAGATCATCAGACGTTACCATGCCCCTCCTCAGTATCACAGGTTAACCTGCGCCATCCTCAGTATCACACAGCGTTTACCATGCACCCTCCTCAGTATCACACGTTACCCTGCACCCTCCTCAGTATCATCAGCGTTACCCTGCCCGCCCCTCAGTATCACAGCGTTACCGTGCACCCTCCTCAGTATACAGCGTTACCCTGCGCCCCTCTCATACAGTATCCATAGCCGTTACCCTGCCCCTCCTCAGTATCACAGCGGTACTCATAGCGGGACCCCGTCACGTACCAGTGTTACCCTGCCCTCCTCAGTTATCACAGCGTTACCACTGCACATCCTCAGTATCACCGCGTTTCGACCCTGCACCTCTCAGTATCACAAGCGGTTTACCCCCTGCAACCCTCTCAGTATCACACAGAGTAACCTCGAACCCTCCTCAGTATCACAGAGTCCACTGCCACACCTCCTTCAGTTTATCATAGTGTACCACTGCACCCTCCTCATCACAGCGTTACCTGCCACCCTCCTCTAGGATCACAGCGTTACCCTGCACCCATCCTCAGTATCACGCGTACCCTGCGCCTCTCCATTTTAGTATCATAGCCTTTACTGCACCCTACTCAGTATCACAGGTTACCTGCCCCCCTGCCTCCAGTATCACAGAGTTAACCTTAGCCCACTCATCAGGATACGGCGTAACACTGCCCCTCCTATTCCCGCCACCTCGGTATCACAGGTTAAGCACATCATCAGTTATCCACGCGGTTCCCTGCACCATTCTCGATCCCAGCATCCCCGCACCGTCCTCTCAGTAAACCGGTGTTCACCGGCACCAATCCTCGCAGTAATAGAGTACCTGCACGATCATCAGTATCACACAGCGTTTACCCTCCTGCCCCTTCCTTCGTAGAGGATCTGTAGATGACCCTTGTGGAGATGTAGGTCCATGTATGAACTCAGGACGTCCAGTGTGTAGTGAGGAGGTGGAGGGATGTGTGACTACACAAGGTACTGGCTGAGATAACGATGTAGAGGAGAGGATCTGTGGATGACCCTTGTGGAGATGTGGGTCCATGTATGTACCGAGGACGTCCAGTGTGTATTGAGGAGGTGGAGGGATGTGTGACTACACAAGGTAGTGGCTGAGATAACAATGTAGAGGAGAGGATCTGCGGATGACCCTTGTGGAGATGTGGGTCCATGTATGTACTCAGGACGTCCAGTGTGTAGTGAGGAGGTAGAGGGATTTGTGACTACACAAGGTGGTGGCTGAGATAACGTGATGTAGAGGATCTGTGGATGACCCTTGGGGAGATGTAGGTCCATGTATGTATCCAGGACGTCCAGTGTGTAGTGAGGAGGTGGAGGGATTTGTGGCTACACAAGGTAGTGGCTGAGATAACGTGATGTAGAGGAGAGTATCTGTGGATGACCCTTGTGGAGATGTGGGTCCATGTATGTATCAGGACGTCCAGTGTGTAGTGAGGAGGTGGAGGGATTTGTGACTACACAAGGTGGTGGCTGAGATAACGTGATGTAGAGGAGAGGATCTGTGGATGAACCTTGTGGAGATGTGGGTCCATGTATGTATCCAGGAAGTCCAGTGTGTAGTGAGGAGGTGGAGGGATTTGTGACTACACAAGCTGGTGGCTGAGATAACGTGATGTAGAGGATCTGTGGATGACCCTTGTGGAGATGTGGGTCCATGTATGTACTCAGGACGTCCAGTGTGTAGTGAGGAGGTGGAGGGATGTGTGACTACACAAGGTAGTGGCTGAGATAACGTGATGTAGAGGAGAGGATCTGTGGATGACCCTTGTGGAGATGTGGGTCCATGTATGTATCCAGGAAGTCCAGTGTGTAGTGAGGAGGTGGAGGGATGTTTGACTACACAAGTTAGTGGCTGAGATAACGTGATGTAGAGGAGAGGATCTGTGGATGACCCTTGTGGAGATGTGGGTCCATGTATGTATCCAGGAAGTCCAGTGTGTAGTGAGGAGGTGGAGGGATGTGTGACTACACAAGTTAGTGGCTGAGATAACGTGATGTAGAGGAGAGGATCTGTGGATGACCCTTGTGGAGATGTAGGTCCATGTAGGTATCCAGGAAGTCCAGTGTGTAGTGAGGAGGTGGGGGATGTGTGACTACACAAGGTGGTGGCTGAGATAACATGATGTAGAGGATCTGTGGATGACCCTTGTGGAGATGTGGGTCCATGTAGGTATCCAGGATGTCCAGTGTGTAGTGAGGAGGTGGAGGGATGTGTGACTACACAAGGTAGTGGCTGAGATAACGTGATGTAGAGGAGAGGATCTGTGGATGACCCTTGTGGAGATGTGGGTCCATGTAGGTATCCAGGACGTCCAGTGTGTAGTAAGGAGGTAGAGGTATGTGTGACTACACAAGGTGGTGGCTGAGATAACATGATGTAGAGGATCTGTAGATGACCCTTGTGGAGATGTAGGTCCATGTATGTATCCAGGAAGTCCAGTGTGTAGTGAGGAGGTGGAGGGATGTGTGACTACACAAGGTAGTGGCTGAGATAACGTGATGAGGAGAGGATCCTCTGTGGTTGAGATAACGTGATATAGAGGAGAGGATCTGCGGATGATGATCTGCACATCTGTGGAACAGGCCTGGATTCCTCTGTCCTCACACGTGTTTACACATGGGAAGCCAGTGGGGGCCTGGCATCCATCCTACTGTGGTCGCCTATGTAGCAAATGTGATGTTTCCACGTGTGGATGTGTTCACGTGTACCATTACACACATGGGTCCTGGGTCAGGATCCTTTATAACAGTGACCTTGATAATGTGGAGACTATCTGGTTCCTGCTAGTGGAGTGAAAGGCCTTGTCTGTAGATGACGGCTCTTCTCTCTGTAAGGAGCGGACAAAGTGTAAGAGAATAAGCAGCCCTGTTGTCTTGAGTCGGCCATCTTGATTTCTTAGGAAAGATAGAACATTCCTAATCAATAAATGGATCTCAGTAAAAGGGTTTTTACGCAGCAGAGTTTCTATTTAAGGATGACAACATAGTAAATCCAGAGAAGCTCTGGTACGGTGACAGAGGATGTGGTGGTGATATGAACCTGGTGGACAGAAGTGTCATGATACACCTAGAATTTATGTCTCCAACACTAATGGGTAGATGAGACCAAAGAAAGTTTTATGACCAAATAGAGATGAATGTGAGTGTATTGTTATATCTTCTTATAGCTGAGAATGTAAGTATAGAATAAGCCTGGACATGGAGGACTAATGGTATCACAGCCTCCCCGTGAGAATAACCAGCTGGAGAGTCTCTGGACTATGGCTGAGGATGTCATTATATACTGTATGTATGAGCTGTCATAAACTGTCATGTGTGACCAATAACAATTGTTGTATTTGGCTTATGTCACCTTATGATAATGATGTCTCTAACATGGTATAAGATACTTTGTAAGTGATGCTGGGATCCCCACCCATCCATGATGCCTCTCTGGAAGCATTGCATATTCTCAACTTTTCCGTTTATTCCGAGGCTGCTCTGTCATTTTATAGTATGAATAAACGCTCCCCTTACTCTGAAGATGGACTACATAGTGGACTACATTTCCAACACAGAGTTAGGTCACCTGCCATTTAGAAGCAGATAGCCTTTAACCCCTTCCGACATGCGCCGTATTAGTGGGGCGCGCTGCGGGTGCATGGAGAGAGCTCAAGGGCTGCATATTGCAGCAAACACTTACTGGTAACACCGGCGATCGGTGCTAACAGCTTCAAAATGGTGAAGATCAACGCTCCCTGTGACGTCATCGTTGCCCCGTGACAGTGATCGGTTGCTATAACAAACCTGAGGCTGTCTTGTTTTAACCCATTCATTACAATGAAGATTTGTACATTGTAATAAATGGGGAGGAAAATCCTAATATACAGCCCCATATACAGTAGTATGGCAGTATATGTTAGGATCAATCAGACAACCTAGGGTTAAAGTACCCTAGGGGTCTGAATAATGGTATTAGAAAAAAAAAGTATTAAAATAGTAATAGAAAATACAATACAAAAATGCCCGATCTTTCAAAATATAATAACGGTTTTTTACTGCATTTAACCCCGTAACAGAAAATAGCTCCCAAAGTTGAAAATACCACTTGTTTGTCATTTTGAAAAATATAAAAAATTCAATAAAAAGTGATCAGAAGGTCGTACAGTCCTAAAAATAGAAGCATTGAGAACATCATCAAAAGTCGCAAAAAATGACCCCACCCACAGCTCTGGGCACCGAAGTATGAAAAGTTATTAGCGCCAGAAGACGGCAAAAAAAAAATTGTACTGGAGGTTTTAATTTTTGTAAATGTAAGAAAGCATTATAAAACCTGTATAAATGTGATATCCCCGTTATCAGGGCCAGCCCACAAGAAATCGGCGCCAAAGCGTATTTTCACTGCATTTGGAACCCAGTATAGGGCATGGAATAATAAATACTGTCACTAGGAAGGACAATTTGTTAGGCAGAAAACAAGCCCTCGCACATCTGTACATGGAAAACTTAAAAAGTTATAGATTTATGAAAGTGGGGAGTGAAAATGAAATGAAAAAACAAAAAGGGCCAGGTCATTACGGGGCTTCTTCTCTGGTGGGCCCAACATGCTCATATATTACATGGGTGAATGTTGATGTGAATGTCAGGGAGATGTCCAGGCCAGAAGTCACATCTTCAGATACTGAACAATTGCTGCAATCCCTGGAAATGGAGAGCTCCAGACATCCCAGACAGAGAGGAGTAAGCTGGGACAGTGTCATAGAGTCAGGAGCCTCCCCTCCCCCTTTAGGACTGAACATTTGGGGTTGTGAGGAATCCAAGTTACGTGTTATAACTTAACATGTCATGATCTTGGGATTTTGCCTGTTTCCACATGGAATTTAGGTCAGGAAATCCTGGCAGTAAGCGGGGAACACATGGAAATAGATGACGCCCTCCTCAGCTCTGCTGTACATTACTGCTATGTGCGGATCTATCCATGTAAGAAGAGCCGGCTGAAGAAGGACGTCTCTGTGCTCCAGATCTATGTGGGATTGTGTCGGGTGATGCTTGGCCTTGGAAGATCTCCTGCTGAGGAACTTGGCACGTCGTGGGGAGTGTTCTAGCTTTGGGCTGAGCCAGAAGAGCAAATTCTCCTTCTACAAAAGGCTAAAGTCCTACTGGAGGTGCCCTGAGGCCCAGTGTACACAGTGTAACCCGGTGTGTGGTAGTTCTAGTGCCTCCATCTTCCTGCTGCCATGTTCAGTGCTATCATAACATCAATGACACAAGACACATCCTACTGAAGAGCATTCTGTATGAGGAGGAGATGGTACTTCACATCAACTCCATCTTGGATTGTATGGTCCATTGTATATTTTCCAGTGTTGTTGAGTGGAATAAGATGAATATATGAGATATGAGTAGTCCCTGTGGGTCACTGATAAGCCTCATGATTATATGTAGAGATGTCATGTTATGGATGCTATGCTTTGTGTTGTCAATGTAAGCGATCAGCTACAAAGCTTTCCACAAGGCTTAGGTGCTTTTGTGTAAGGACCTTTATGCTGGGCCTTCATGATCCTCCCTGTCCAGTGCTGTCCTAGTCTTCTGATATGTGACCCCCGCCCTAGACAATCAAATTAATTACCTTCATTGTTTCAAAAGAGCTTAACAGGAATGTGGTTAATAACTAAGGGTAAGGAGTGTGGAGAATCGAAAGCATGCTCACCCTTCTCTGACTCCAAGTTCCTGCATCGCACTTGCACTTCCCGCTATCAGCATTGTGCCGGGTTGGAAGTTCCAGGAGGCCCCAATTCAACCAATGAGTGACCATCTCAGACCTGGGGACAAAGTGGGAAGTGAGCCCTCTGATTTGGCAAAGCCTCTCATTGACCGAAGTACCACAGAAACAAGGGAGCCGGAACCTGAACAGGGGAAGTACACTTCCTTTTTACTTCCCACCCTTGGCCATTCTTGGAAGACCCCATTAAGGCTTTGGGATGAATGTCTGTCTGTTTCTCATCGTAAGTGCCCCCTATCTTCTCATAGATTATCTCTCTTGTGATCAGGGCTATAATGTCTAATTGTGTCTCTACATGAACCCCGTGGATGGTAAAGCGCTGCGGAATCTTTCCACATTGCCAAAATCGCTCTCTACGATGATGTTTATGGGTTCCGCTGCATGGCCCTTTATTATAAGGAGCTCCAGGACAGGAAGAGTTCTCAACATAAAAAGGCTTTTATAAGACCTGGAGAGAAGCAATCAGCCAGACTCAATGTACTAATGAAAATACACTCAACAGACCAAGTTCAGATCCATCATCACAGCCTAAAGCTCCTCTGCTACTGTACACACAAAGGAACTAAGATGGAAGAGCAGTAGATGTATGATCATCTCACCAGCCTACAAGACTCTGGAGCCAGAGAAGATCCAGAGGTTATGATGGAGGTGTGGGATAAAATGTACAGTTCTGATTAAAAAAAAACATGGGGGACATTTAATGGGGCTTGTAGTTTATTGGTTCCTTGCGATGTCACAGATCCCTGTGTAGTGATTGTGTTCCATGCCACGGCGATGTCACGGATCTCCTCTGTGTATTGTATTGGTTCCTCGCATGCATGATCTCTATGTAGTGTATTGGTTCCTCGCGATGTCACTGATCCCGTGTGTAGTGTATTGGTTCCTTCGCTATTTCACTGAATCTGTGGGCTGTGTAGTGTATTGGTTCCTCGGGCGATTCAAGTCGGATCTCCTGTGTAGTGTATTGGTTTTCTCGCTGTGTCATGGTATCTCTCTGTGTAGTGTTTGTTCTCGTGATGTCAACAGATCCCTGTGGTAGTGTCTTGTTTCCGCTGCGTGTCACGGATCCGCTGTGTATTGTGTATTGTGTCTCCGCCGATGTCAACGGATCTCTGTGTAGTTTATTGTTCCTGCGTCATGTCACGGATTCCTGTGAGTGTGAATTTGGTTCCTCGGGATGTCACAGAATTCCCTGTTAGTGTATTGGTTCTCTCGCGATGTGACGATCCCTTTGTGAGTGTAGTGGTTTCTCGCGAATGTCAATGGTATCTCTGTGTAGTGTATTGGTTTCTTCGTCCTCAGCGATGTTGCTGATGGATCTCTGTGTAG
Organism: Engystomops pustulosus; assembly: GCA_019512145.1. Classification (NCBI taxonomy): domain Eukaryota; kingdom Metazoa; phylum Chordata; class Amphibia; order Anura; family Leptodactylidae; genus Engystomops; species Engystomops pustulosus. The sequence goes on along the minus strand of WNYA01000924.1, from coordinate 74,993 downwards.
TGTATGGTTCCTCAGCGATGTGAGGCGGATCCCTGTGTAGTGCTATTGGTTCCTCACGATGTTCATGGATCTCTGTATAGTGTATTGGTTCTCGTGGTGTCAACTGATCCCTGTGTATTTTATTGGTTCCATCGCGATGTCATGGATCTCTGTGTCGTGTATTGGTTCCTCTCGATGGTCAGCGGATGCCCTGTGTAGTTTGATTGGTTCTCGCGATTTCAGCGGATATGCCCTTTGTATGTATTGGTTCCTTGGAATTGTCACGGAATTCGGCTGTGTAGTGTATTGTTCCTCGGCGATGTACGGAATGCCCTGTGTATTGTAGTTGTTCCTCTCTCGGCGATGTCTAGGACCTCTGTGTATTTGGATTGGTTCCGTTGCGGGGATGTTCACACGGATTCCTGTGTAGTGTATTGGTTCTCGCGATGGTGACGAGTCCCTCTGTGGATGTATTGTTTTCTATATCTATCTCGTCGATGTCATGGGATCTCTGTGTGATGTATTGGTTTCTTTCTTCTCGGCGATGTCACAGATCCTCTTTGTAGTGTTATTGGTGTTCTGCACGCGATGTTCACGGATCCTTCCCTGTGTAGTGTATTTTTCGCTCAGCGTGTCATGTTTTCATGGATTCTCTGTGTAGTGTGATTGGTGGTTCCTCACGATGTGTCATGGTATCTCTGTGTAGTGGATTGGTTTCTGTGCTCACGATGTCTATGATCTCTGTTGTATGTATTGTTGTCTCTCGGGTTGGCGGGAGTTACGGATCCCTGTGTAGTGGTATTGGGTTCCTCATCGATGTCAGGATCTCGTGTTGTGTATGTGGTTCTCTCGTGTTCACTAACAGATGCCCCTTGTTAGGTTTATTGGTTCCTCGGCGATGTCATGGATCCTGTTGTAGTGATTGGTCTCCTCCTCGATGGTCATCGGATCTCTCTGTGTATTTATTGGTTCCTCTCGCCTCGGGGCGAGTCATCAGTATCTCTGTGTCAAGGTATTGGTTCTCGGCGATGTCACAGATCCTGTGTATGTGTTATTTGGTTCCCCTCCTCTGCACTGTCACAGCAGATCTCTCGTCTATGTATTGGTTCCTTGTGATGTGACGGATCTCTGTGTAGTATATTGGTTCCTCGCGATGTGACGGATCTCTGTGTAGTGTATTGGTTCCTCGTGATGTCACGGATCTCTGTCTAGTGAATTGGATCCTCGCGATGTCACGAATCTCTGTAGTGTATTGGTTCCTCGCGATGTCACTGATTCCTGTGTAGTGTATTTGTTCCTCGCGATGTGACAGATCTCTGTGTAGTGTATTAGTTCCTCGCAATGTCTTGCATCTCTGTAGTGTATTGGTTCCTCGCGATGTGACGGATCTCTGTGTAGTGTATTGGTTCCTCGTGATGTCATGGATCTCTGTGTAGTGTATTGGTTCCTCGCGATGTGACGGATCCCTGTGTAGTGTATTGGTTCTTCGCGATGTCACGGATCCCTGTGTAGTGTATTGGTTCCTCGTGATGTCACGGATCCCTGTGTAGTGTATTGGTTCCTTGCAATGTGACGGATCCCTGTGTAGTGTATTGGTTCCTCGCGATGTCACGGATCCCTGTGTAGTGTATTGGTTCCTCGCGATGTCACGGATCTCTGTGTAGTGTATTGGTTCCTCAGGATGTCACGGATTCCTGTGTAGTGTATTGGTTCCTCGGGATGTCACGGATTCCTGTGTAGTGTATTGGTTCCTCGCGATGTGACGGATCCCTGTGTAGTGTATTGGTTTCTCGCGATGTCATGGATCTCTGTGTAGTGTATTGGTTTCTCGCGATGTCATGGATCTCTGTGTAGTGTATTGGTTCCTCACGATGTGACGGATCCCTGTGTAGTGTATTGGTTCCTCACGATGTCATGGATCTCTGTATAGTGTATTGGTTCCTCGTGGTGTCACGGACCCTGTGTAGTTTATTGGTTCCTCGCGATGTCATGGATCTCTGTGTAGTGTATTGGTTCCTCTCGATGTCACGGATCCCTGTGTAGTTTATTGGTTCCTTGCGATGTCACAGATCCCTGTGTAGTGTATTGGTTCCTCGCGATGTCACGGATCCCTGTGTAGTGTATTGGTTCCTCGCGATGTCACGGATCCCTGTGTAGTGTATTGGTTCCTCGCGATGTCACGGATCTCTGTGTAGTGTATTGGTTCCTCGGACACTGTCCTGTGTACACAGTCACACACTCACCACAATTCACATACATTCACACTGTCCTGTGTACACAGTCATACACTCACCACAGGTCACATACAGTCACACTACCCTGTGTACACAGTCATACACTCACCACAGGTCACATACAGTCACAATATCCTGTGTACACAGTCTGTGTACACAGTCATACACTCACCACAGGTACCATACAGTCACACTGTCCTGTGTACACAGTCATACACTCACCACAGGTCACATACAGTCACACTGCCCTGTGTACACAGTCATACACTCACCACAGGTCACTTACAGTCACACTGCCCTGTGTGCACGGTCATACACTCACCATAGGTCACATACAGTTACACTGCCCTGTGTACAGTGTATGGTCTGGAGGTCACTGATGGCCTGATATAGGCCTGGGAGAAGAACCCCCTCATGATCCACCAACTCATCAGGAGGATTACTAGTCATTGTCCAGAGTGTATGGTCCGGTGGTCACTGATGGCCTGATACAGGCCTGGGAGAAGATACACCTCGTGATCCACCAATTCATCAGTAGGATTACTAGTCATTGTCCGGAGTGTATGGTCCGGTGGTCACTGATGGCCTGATACAGGCCTGGGAGAAGATACACCTCGTGATCCACCAACTCATCAGGAGGATTACTAGTCATTGTCCGGAGTGTATGGTCCAGTGGTCACTGATGGCCTGATATAGGCCTGGGAGAAGAACCCCCTCATGATCCACTAACTCATCAGGAGGATTACTAGTCATTGTCCGTAGTGTATGGTACGGAGGTCACTGATGGCCTAATATAGGACTGGGAGAAGATACACCTCGTGATCCACCAACTCATCAGGAGGATTACTAGTCATTGTCCGGAGTGTATGGTCCGGTGGTCACTGATGGCCTGATACAGGCCTGGGAGAAGATACACCTCGTGATCCACCAACTCATCAGTAGGATTACTAGTCATTGTCCGGAGTGTATGGTCCGGTGGTCACTGATGGCCTGATACAGGCCTGGGAGAAGATACACCTCATGATCCACCAACTCATCAGGAGGATTACTAGTCATTGTCCGGAGTGTATGGTCCAGTGGTCACTGATGGCCTGATATAGGCCTGTGAGAAGAACCCCCTCATGATCCACCAACCCATCAGGAGAATTACTAGGCATTGTCCGGAGTATATGGTCCGGTGGTCACTGATGGCCTGATACAGGCCTGGGAGAAGATACACCTCGTGATCCACCAACTCATCAGTAGGATTACTAGTCATTGTCCGGAGTGTATGGTCCGGAGGTCACTGATGGCCTGATATAGGCCTTGGAGAAGAACCCCTCATGAACCACCAACTGATCAGGAGGATTACTAGACACTGTCGGGAGTGCATAAAAACCTGTCCTGGAGGTCATCGAATAGTCTAATACAGGTCTTGGAGAAGAACCCCCCCCACCATGATCCAACAACTCCTCAGGATAATTAGTAGACATTGTCAGGAGTGCATTGTCCCGAGTGTATGGTCCGGAGGTCACTGATGGCCTGATACAGGCCTGGGAGAAGAACCCCCTCATGATCCACCAACTCATCAGGAGGATTACTAGTCATTGTCTGGAGTGTATGGTCCAGAGGTGTCAGGAGTGCATACAGACTGTCCCAGAGGTCACTGATGTTCTGATCCTGGGATTAGATCTTCCAGGTCATCATGGATTGGCTCACAGTCATACTACTGCCCTCAAGTCCTATCTAGTACTTGCAGCTCTGGATGTGAGTGGAGTATAAGGCATGGTTGATCACCATTGCTCTGCTTTATGGTCATCTCTGTGGAATGTGTCGGAGGTTGGCAGCAGCCAGCACGTCTGGGATTTTCCAGCGGTGGAACCCTGGCCATCCAGTGTTTGTTTTTCCTGGGTCCTGGAGCTGGAGCAGACTTTGTATAGAGCACAGATGCTTCATTCAGCCGCTCCCACATAAAGGCACGATTATATCAGGGGATGTATAATGGAGGATTGTAGTAATGTAAGCAAGGAGTAGGCCGCAGGTGGGTGAAGTGCAGCCATGACAGGCTGGGCTAGAAAGGGTTAAGGAAAGTGGCAGGTGATAGGGGGAGGAGGCAGCTGGACTTTATAAAGGGGTGTAGGAAAGGGATGCCATCTTTTGGCTTGAGCAAGTTGTCCTTTCTTCCCTCCCGTATTAATTACAAGTATCATAATGTCATAGTAAATGGTTAGAAAGTGAAAATTGGGGGCAGATGTTACCACTGGACCATGGGGGGGGGGGGAGGGGAGCGACGCACTAGACTTGTGTACTAGGTTTTGACCATTGACCATGAGTGTGCGGCACCTAAGGAGCGTATGATCATCATCTGTGTCCTGACATGTAGTGGGGCTGCTTCATTTAGGCACTTTTGAGGGTCTCATCGTAGTGTTTGTTGCCATTTGGGGACGGTGTAAATGAGCTGTCTGGTTTGCTTTCTCAGGGTCCCAGCATGGTCCATCTATCGGCCAGTCTGTGGTGGTTGTGCACACTATCTACCATTGCACCAGGATGGACACAACAGACCCCACATCCCACCAGCCGCTCCCCGCCCCAGAACAGCTTCCTGAAGTTCCGTCTGGCCGGATACCCCCGGAAGCACAACGAGGGTCGGATTGAAGTCTTCTACAACCAGGAATGGGGCACGATTTGTGATGATGACTTTACAATGGAGAACGCTCATATCCTCTGCCGTCACTTGGGATTTACTGAGGCAACTGGCTGGACGCACAGCGCCAAATATGGGAAGGGAATAGGTGAGTTACTCAGTATAAATGACCTCCATTCCCTGTGTCCTCCCCGTGAGCCGTCACTCCCTCCCGCGGCCTCCCCGAGAGCCGTCACTCCCTCTCCGCGGCCTCCCCGGAGAGCGTCATCCCTTTTACGCGCTTTTTGGGTGTCTCCCCCGGAGAGCCGTTGCACTCACATCTCCGCGGTGCCTCCCCGAGTAGAGCCGTCACATCCCTCCCGCGGCCGCCCCGAGAGCCGTCAGCTCCTCTCGCGGCCTACCAGAGAAGACTTCTCGCTTCACATCCCTCCGCGCGGGCCTCCCCTGAGAGCGTCAATCCCTCTTCTTGCTAGGCGCCGCGTTCGGGCGGCGGCTCACTTCAGTGCCCCTCCCCTGTGCTTTTTGGTTTGTGACCGGTGTTCTTTTTTTTGATGGCGCCGCTCCCGAGAGCCGGTCACTCCCTCCCGCGGTCCCTCCCCAGGAGCCTGTCACTGCCCTCCCGCGGCCTCCCGAGAGCCTGCTTCTACTCCTTCCCTGCGGCCCTCCCCGTGAGCTCGTCACTCCCTCCCCGGCCTCCCCAGAGCGTCACTCCCCGCCCGCGGCCTACTCCGAGAGCCGTCCACTCCTCCCGCGGCTCCCGAGAGCCGTATCCCTCCCCGCGGCCACACCGATAGCCGTCACTCTCCTCGTCTGGCCTCCCGGAGCCGTCATTCTCCTTCCTACCGAGTGCCACCACCGAGGAGCCTGTCAGCTCCCTCCCGCGTGGCACACGAGAGCCGTCACGTCCCTCCCATGGCTCTTGAGAGCCTCACTCCCCTCGCTGCGTCTCCCGAGAGACTCTTCTCTCCCTCCCGCGGCTCCCCGAGAGCCGTTTCATCCCTCCCGCTGGCCTTCCCCGGAGAGCTGTCATTCCCTCCCGTCACTATCTTCCCGAGAGCCGTCACTCCCTCCTCCTACTCCAGTCACCCCCAGAGCTGCATGTATGATTCTGCTTCTCTTCCCTAATTGCAGTGCAGGGTGTGATGGCCTTCTTGTTTACAGATGGGGCTAGCGGTTATGATGTTGGGGGTTTGATGTGGTCTCAGTCTTGTATTTGGCTTCTTCCAGGTAGGATTTGGCTGGACAATGTAATCTGTACGGGGAGTGAGAAGAGCATTGAAGAATGCAAGTCCCGGGGTTGGGGCAACAGTGACTGCACCCATGAGGAGGACGCAGGAGTGGTCTGCAAGGATGAGAGGATCCCCGGCTATGTGGAGCCCAACACTATAGAGGTAACCAGGAAGTCAACTGATTTCTCCCCAGGAGGAAATGGCTGATAACAGAGAGTACATGTCTGCTTCTGGCTTTGTACATGTAGAAGACACATCCTGTGGTCTCCTCACTGCTCTTCTTCTTATAGACAGAGCAGAGACAGCTGGAGGAGATCCGATTGCGATCGGTCATTGCCTCTGCCAAGAACCGACTTCCCATCAATGAAGGAATCTTAGAGATCAAATATAGAGATACCTGGGAACAGGTGTGTGACGTGGGATGGACCCAGAAGAACAGTCATGTGGTCTGTGGAATGATGGGATTCCCTTCCGACAAAAAGTACAACAAGAACTTCTACAAGTAAGAAAATAAGTCAAAATCCTCATTATAGATGACGTGTTGTACTGGTTGGTGGGAGGAGATCTCCCCAGGTTCATCTCGAGTGATCAGATGAGATGTGAATGATGGTGGTGAGGAGATCTCCTCCAGGATCCTCAGATATATGATGACATGTTGTAATGATGGTGGTGAGGAGATTCCTCCTGATCCTCAGTATAGATGACATGTGTAATGATGGTGGTCAGGAGATCTCCAGGATCCTCCGCATAGGTGACATGTGTAATGATGATGGTGAGGAGATCTCCCGGATCCTCAGTATAGATGACATGTGTAATGATGGTGGTGAGGAGATCTCCTCCAGGATCATCAGTATAGATGACATGTGTAATGATGGTGGTGAGGAGATCTCCTCCAGGATCCTCAGTATAGATGACATGTGTAATGATGGTGGTGAGGAGATCTCCTCCAGGATCCTCAGATAGATGACAGTGTAATGATGGTGGTGAGGAGATCTCCTCCAGGACCTCAGTATAGATGACATGTGTAATGATGGTTGGTGAGGAGATCTCCCTCAGGATCCTCCGTATAGATGACATGTGTAATGAATGTGTGAGGAGATGCTCCTCCATCCTCAGTATAGATGACATGTGTAATGATGTGTGGTGGGAGATCTCCTCCAGGATCCTCCAGTATAGATGACATGTGTATGATGGTGGTGAGGAGATCTCCCCTAGGATCCTCAGTATAGATGACATGTGTAATGATGGTGGTGAGAGATCTCCTCCGGATCCTTCTGTATGATGACATGTGTAATGTTGTGGTGGAGGAGATCTCCTCCAGGATCGCTCAGTATCAGAGTGACATGTGTAATGATGGTGGTGAGAGATCTCCTCAGGATCCTCAGTATAGATGACATGTGTAATGAGGTGGAGGAGATCTCCTGCAGGATCCTCAGTATAGATGATAGTGTAATGATGGTGGTGAGGAGATCTCCTCCAGGATCCTCAGATAGATGACAGTGTGTAATGATGGTGGTGAGGAGATCTCCTCCAGATCCTCAGTCTAGATGACATGTGTAATGGATGGTGGTTGAGGAATCTCCTCAGGATCCTCGTATAGAGACATGTGAATATGGTGGTGAGGAGATCTCCTCCAGGATCCTCAGTATAGATGACATGTGTAATGATGGTGGTTGAGGAGATTCTCCAGATCCTCAGTTAAGATGACATGTGTAATGTGGTGTGTGAGGAGATCTCCTCCAGGATCCTCATATAGATGACATGTGTATGATGATGGTGAGGAGATCTCCCAGGATCCTCAGTATAGATGACATTGTGTGTATGATGGTGGGTGAGGAGTCTCCTCGCTCCAGGATCCTCAGTATAGATGACATGTGTAATGATGATGGTGAGGAGATCTCCTCCAGGATCCTCAGTATAGATGACATGTGTAATGATGGTGGTGAGGAGATCTCCTGCCAGGATCCTCCAGTATAGATTGACATGGTGTAATGCTGATTGGTGAGGGATCTCCTCCAGGATCCTCAGTATAGATGACATGTGTAATGATGATGGTGAGGAGATCTCCTCCAGGATCCTCAGTATAGATGACATGTGTAATGGTGGTGGTGAGGAGATCTCCTCCAGGATCCTCAGTATAGATGACATGTGTAATGATGGTGGTGAGGAGATCTCCTCCAGGATCCTCAGTATAGATGACATGTGTAATGATGATGGTGAGGAGATCTCCTCCAGAATCCTCAGTATAGATGACATATGTGTCTTATGTGGTTATGTGTGGGAGATCTCCTCCGGATCCTCAGTATAGTGACATTTGTAATGATGGTGGAGGAGATCTCCGTCAGTGATCCGTAGTTAGATGACTGGGAATGGTGGGATGACTCTCCAGGATCCTCAGTATAGATGACTGTGTAATGATGGATGGTGAGGAGATCTCCTCCAGGATCCTCAGTATAGATGACATGTGTAATGGTGGTGGTGAGGAGATCTCCTCCAGGATCCTCAGTAAATGACATGTGTATGATGTGGTTGAGGAGATCCTCCAGGCTCGTCAGTATAGATGACATGTGTAATTGATGGTGGTGACATCTCTCCAGGAATCAGTATAGATAGACATGTGTAATGATGGTGGGTGAGGAGATCTCCTCCATGGATCCTCTAGTATAGATGACATGTGTAATGAGGTGGTGGTGAGGAGATCTCCTCCAGGATCCATCCAGTATATAGTGTACACGGTGTCCTACTATACTGAGGATCCTGGAGGAAGATCTCCTCACACCATCATTACACTGTCACTATCCTGAGGGGGAGGACCTGGAGGAGACTCTCCCAATAACCAGCATCTACACATGTCATCTACTCGGAGGATCCTTGGATGGGATCTCCTCACCACATCATTACAATGTACTAACTTCTATGATCCTGGCAGGAGATCTCTCTCTACCACATCATTACACTGTCATCTTATATGAGGATCACCGGAGGAGGTCTCTCTCACTCACTCTTACTACAAATGTCATTATACTGAGGATGCCTTGGGGAGTCTCCTCACCACGCCACCTTACACTGTCATCTATACTGCGGATCGGAGGCAGATCTCCTCACCTCCACCAGTTACACATGTCATCTATACTGAGGATCCTGTGAGGAGATCTCCTCACCTCACATCATTACACATGTCATCTTACTAGAGGATCACGGAGGGATCTCCTCACCCATCATTACTACATTCATCTATACTGAGGATCCTGGGAGAGAATTCCTACCCCACCGTTCATTACACATGTCATCTATACTGGAGGTCTTGCGTCCGGAGTGTATGGTCCGGTGGTCACTGATGGCCTGATACAGGCCTGGGAGAAGATACACCTCGTGATCCACCAACTCATCAGGAGGATTACTAGTCATTGTCCGGAGTGTATGGTCCGGAGGTCACTCATGGCCTGATATAGGCCAGGGAGAAGAACCCCTCATGATCCACTAACTCATCAGGAGGATTACTAGTCATTGTCCGTAGTGTATGGTACGGAGGTCACTGATGGCCTAATATAGGACTGGGAGAAGATACACCTCGTGATCTACCAACTCATCAGGAGAATTACTAGGCACTGTCTGGAGTCTATGGTC
>WNYA01000924.1:0-65214 GCA_019512145.1 Engystomops pustulosus | reverse complement strand
GATAACATGGCTGATATGCTGATAAAATGGCTGATATGCTTCTGGCTTTGTACATGTAGAAGACACATCCTGTGGTCTCCTCACTGCTCTCTTCTTATAGACAGAGCAGAGACGCTGGGGAGGATCCGATTGCGAGCGGTCATTTGCCTCTGCCAAGAAACGACGACTTCCATCAATGAAGGAATCTTAGAGATCAAATATAGAGATACCTGGGAACAGGTGTGTGACGTGGGATGGACCCAGAAGAACAGTCATGTGGGTCTGTGGAATGATGGGATTCCTTCCGACAAATAGTACAACAAGAACTTCTACAAGTAAGAAAATAAGTCAAAATCCTCATTATAGATGACGTGTAATGATGGTGGTGAGGAGATCTCCACCAGGATCCTCAGTATAGATGACATGTTTGGGGTAATGGTGGTTGAGTGAGAGCGAGATCTCCCATGTCCTCAGTATAGATGACATGTAATGATGGTGGTGAGGAGATTCGCCTCCAGGATCCCATCCTGGAGTATGGTAGACATTGTGGTAATGAGGGTGGAGGATCTCTCCATGGAATCCTCGTATAGATGACATGTGTAATATTGTGTCCCAGTGATGAAGGAATGATGGTTGGAGGATCTGCTCAGAGATCTCTCATATAGATGACGTGATGTTGGGATCGTATAGATGAATGTGTTGATTTGGAGATCTCCGGCCTCCACAGATATCCTCCAGTATAGATGTACATGTGTAATGATGTGGTGAGGAGATCTCCCTCCAGATCCTCAGTATGAAGTATAGTGACATGTGTAATGCTTGGTTGAGGTGAGGAAGATCTCCTCCAGGATCCTCAGGAATAGATGGACCAGTGTTAATGGTTGGTTGGTTGAGGAGATCTCCTCCAGGATCTCAGTATGGATGACAATGTAATTGATGGTGTAGGAGGATCTTCTCCCGATCCTCAGTATAGATGACATTGGTAATGATGGATGTTGAGGGAATCTCTCCGGATCCTCGTATAGATGATTCATGTGTAATGATGAGTGGTGATGAGATCGCCTCCAGGGATCCGCCCTAGTATAGATGACATGTGTAATGGATTGTGGTGAGTGAGATCTCCTCGCATCGGATCCTCAGTTAGATGTCATGGTTAATGATGGTGGTGAGGAGATCCTCCTCCGAGGATCCTCAAGTATAGCATGGAACATGTGAATCGTATGACGGTTGAGAGGATCTCCTCCAAGGAATCCTCAGCTATAGATGACACTGTTATGATGAGTGGTGAGAGGAGATCTCGTCCCAAAAGGATCCTCATGTATAGATGACAGTGTAAATGATGGTCGAGGGAGGATCTCCTCCAGGATCCTCAGTAATAGATGACATGTGTTGTAATGAGGTGGATGAGGAGATCCTCCTCCAGAGTGACCTCAGGATAGATGACATGTTGTATGATGGGGTGGAGGAAAAGATCTCCTCCAGGATCCTCAGTATAGATTGCAATGTGTAAATGATGGGTGGGAGAATCTCCTCCACGGATCCTCGTATAGATGACATGTGTAAGGTGGTGGTGCGGAGATCCTTCCCCAGGATCCTCAGTATAATGACATGTGGTAATGTGGTGTGGAGAGATCTCCTCAGGATCCTCAGTATAGATGACATGTGTGTAATGAAGTGGGTGGTGAGGAGATCTCCTCCAGGATCTCCTCAGTATAATGACATGTGGAATGTATGTGTGGTGAGGAATCGCCTGATCTCCAGTATAGATGACATGTGGTAATGATGGGGTTGAGGAGTCTCCTCAAGGATCCTCCTTATAGAGACAGTGTTGTATGATGGTTGTGAGGAGATCCTTCCTCCCAGATCCTTCAGGTATAGATGGACATGTGTAATGATGGTGTGAGGAGATCTCCCCTCCCAGGGATCCTCAGTATAGATGACATGTGTAATGATGGTGGTGAGGAGATCTCTCTCCATGGATCCTCAGTATAGATGACATGTGTAATGATGGTGTGGTGAGGAGATCTCCTCCAGGATCCTCGTATAGATGACATGTGTAATGATGGTGGTGAGGAGATCTCCTCCAGGATCCTCAGTATAGATGACATGTGGAATGATGATGGTGAGGAGATCTCCTCCCGGCATCCCTCAGGTATAGAATGACATGTGTAATGATGGTGGTGAGGTAGATCTCCTCCAGGATCCTCAGTTATACATGTGTAATGATGGATGGTGAGGAGATCTCCTCCAGGATCCTCAGTATAGATGACATGTATGTAATGATGGTGTTGAGGAGATCTCCTCTCCAGGATCTCTCAGTATAGAGGACATGTGTAATGAGTGGTGTTGAGGAGATCTCCTCCAGGATCCTCAGTATAGATGACATGTGTAATGATGGTGGTTGAGGAGATCTCTCCAGGATCCTCAGTAAGAGTCATGTGTAATGATGGTGGTGAGGAGATCTTCCTCCAGATCCTCAGTATTAGATGACATGTGTAATGATGGTGTGAGTAGATCTCCTCCAGGATGCCTCAGTATAGATGACATGTGTAAATGATGGTGTGAGGAGATCTCCTCCAGGATCCGCTGTATAGATGACATGGTAATGATGTGGTGAGGAGATCTCCTCCAGGATCCCTCAGTATAGATTGACATGTTGTAATGGTGGTGGTGAGGAGATCTCCTCCAGGATCCTCAGTATAGATGACATGTGTATGATGTGGTGAGGAGATTCCTTCCAGGATCCTCAATATGATGACATGTGAATATGGTGGTGAGGAGTCTCCTCCAGATTCCTCAGTATAATGACATGTGTAATGAGGTGGTGAAGGAGATCTCTCCAGGATCTCAGTATAGATGACATGTGTAATGATGGTGTTGGAGGAGATCTCCTCCAGGATCCTCAGTAATAGATGACAAGTGTAAGATGGTGTGAGGAATGCTCCTCCAGGATCCTCAGTATAAGATGACATGTGTAATGATGGTGGTGAGGAGATCTCCTCCGGATACCTCAGTATAGATGACATGTGTATGATGGGTGGTGAGGAGCATCTCCTCCAGGATCCTCAGTAATAGATACATGTGTAATGATGGTGGTGAGGAGATCTCTCCCGGATCCTCAGTATAGATGACATGTGTAATGATGGGTGTCAAGATCCTCCAGGTACCTAGCGAGGACATGTGTAATGATGGTGGTGAGGAGATCTCCTCCAGGATCCTCAGTATAATGACATGTGGTAATGATGGTGGGGATGGAGATCTCCTCCAGGATCCTCAGTATAGATGACATGTGTAATAGATGGGTGGTGAGGAGATCTCCTCCAGGATCCTCAGTATAGATGACATGTGTAATGATGGTGGTGAGGAGATCTCCTCAGTATAGATGACATGTGTAATGATGGTGGTGATCCTCAGTATAGATGACATGTGTAATGACGGTGAGGAGATCTCCTCCAGGATCCTCAGTATAGATGTCATGTGTAATGATGGTGGTGAGGAGATCTCCTCCAGGATCCTCAGTATAGATGACATGTGTAATGATGGTGGTGAGGAATCTCCTCCAGATCCTCAGTATAGATGACGTGTCATGATGGTGGTGAGGAGATCCCTCCAGGATCCCTCATATAGATGGACATGTGTACTGTGGTGGAGGAGATTCGCAGGATCCTCAGTATAGATGACATGTGTAATGATGGTGGTGAGGAGATCTCCAGGATCCTCAGTATAGATGACATGTGTAATGATGGTGGTGAGGAGATCTCCTCCCGGATCCTCAGTATAGATGACATTGTTGTAATGGTGGTGGTGAGGAGATCTCCTCCAGGATCCTCAGTATAGATGACATGTGTAATAGGTGGTTGAGAGGATCTCCTCCAGGATCCTCAGTATAGATGACATGGTGTAATGAATGGTGGTGAGGAGATCTCTCCAGGATCCTCAGGTATAGATGACATGTGTAATGATGGTGGTGAGGAGAATCTTCCAGGATCCTCAGTATAGATGACAGTGTAATGATGGTGGTGAGGGATCTCCTCCAGGATCCCTCAGTATAGATGACATGTTAATGTGGTGTGAGGAGATCTCCTCAGGATCTCTGTATAGAATGACATGTGTAATGATGGTGGTGAGGAGATCTCCTCCAGGATCCTCAGTATAGATGACATGTGTAATGATGGTGGTGATCCTCAGTATAGATGACATGTGTAATGATGGTGGTGAGGAGATCTCCTCCAGGATCCTCAGTATAGATGACATGTGTAATGGTGGTGGTGAGGTAGATCCTCCTCCAGGATCCTCAGTATAGATGACATGTGTAATGATGGTGGTGAGGAGATCTCCTCCAGGATCCTCAGTATAGATGACATGTGTAATGATGGTGGTGAGGAGATCTCCTCCAGGATCCTCGTTATAGATGAGTGTAATGATGATGGTGAGGAGATCTCCTCCAGGATCCTCAGTGTAGATGACGAGTTGTGGTAATGCAGTATGATGTGTGAGGAGATCTCCTCCAGGATCCTCGAGTATAGATGACATGTGTAATGATGGTGGTGAGGAGATCTCCTCCAGGATCCTCAGTATAGATGAAATGTGTAATGATGGTGGTGAGGAGATCTCCTCCAGGATCCTCAGTATAGATGACATGTGTATGAGGTGGTGAGGAGATCTCATCCAGATCCTCAGTATAGATGACATGTGTAATGATGGTGGTGAGGAGATCTCCTCCAGGATCCTCAGTATAGATGACATGTGTAATGATGGTGGTGGGATGTCCTCCAAGATCCTCAGTATAGATGACATGTGTAATGATGGTGGTGTGTGAGGAGGATGCTCCTCCAGGATCTCCTCTTAGTATAGAGAGTGACAATGTGTAATGATGGTGGTGAGGAATCTCCAGGATCCTCAGTATAGATGAATGTGTAATGATGGTGGTGAGGAGATCTCCTCCAGGACCTCATTATAGATGACATGTGTATATGAGGTGGTGAGGAGATCTCCTCCAGGACCTCAGTATAGATGACATTGTAATGATGGTGTGAGGAGATCTCCTCCAGGATCCTCAGTAAGATGACATGTGTAATGATGGTATTGAGGAGATCTCCTCCAGGATCCCTCACCGTATAGATGAACATGTGTAAATGTGTGGTGGTGAGGAGATCTCCTCCCAGGATCCCTCAGATATAGATGAACAGTTAATGATGGTGGTGAGGAGATCTCCTCCAGGTCCATCAGTATAGATGACATGTGGTAAGATGGGTGTTTGAGGAGATCTCCTCCCAGGATCATCAGTATAGATTGACATGTGTAATGAGGTGGTAGGATATCTCCAGTGATCCTCAGCATAGATGACATGTTGTAATGATGGTTGGTGAGGAGATCTCCTCCGGGATCCTCGTGTGATAGATGACCATGCTGAATGATGATGGTGAGGAAGATCTCCTCCGGCTCCTCAGAGTGATAGATGACATGTGTTAATGATGGTGGAGGAGGAAATCTCCTCCAGGATCCTCAGTTAGATGACATGGTATGAATGGTGGTGAGGAAATCTCCTCCAGTATCCTCAGTATAGATGACATGTGTATTGATGTGTGAGGAGATCTCCCCAGGGATACCTCAGTTAATAGATGGACTGGTGTAATGATGGTGGGCTATGAGGAGATCTTCCCTGCCAGGATCCTCAGTATAGTATGACAAGTTGTAAAAATGTGGTGGGGAGATCTCCCTTCAGATCCCAGTATAGATGAAAGTGTAAATGATGGAATGGGTGAGGAGATCTTCCACCCAGGATCCTCAGTTATTAGAGACATGGTAATGATGATTGGTGGAGGGTCTCCCCAGTAATCCTCAGTATAGAGACAGTGTAATTATGGTGGTGAGAGATCTTCTCCAGGATCCTCAGTATAGATGACATGTGAATGATGGTGGGTGAGGGAGATCTGCCGCTCCAGGTCCTCAGTATAGACTGGACATGTGTAATGGATAGGTGTGAGGAGACTCTCCTCCAGGATCTCAGTATAGAATGAACATGTGAATGATGGTGGTGAGGAGATCTCCTCATGGACCTCAAGTATAGATGACGAATGTGTAATGAGTGGTGATGGATCTCCTCCCATGATCCTCAGTTATAGATGACATGTGTAATGATGGTGGTGAGGAGATCTCCTCCAGGGATCCTCAGTATGATGACATGTGTTTAATGCATGGGGTAGGGATATCCTTCCAGGATCATCAGTATAGATTTGACATGTGTAATGATCGGTGGTAGGAATCTCTTCCAGGACCTCAGTATAGATGACATTGTAATGAGTGGTGGTGAGAGATCTCCTCGGATCCTCAGTAATAGAAGACAGGTGTTAATGATGGATGGTGAGGAGAAGTCCTCCAAGGCTCATCAGTATAGAGTGATTCATGGGTAATGAATGGTGGTGAGGATATCTCCTCCGGATCCCTCAAGTATAGATGACCATGTGTAATGATGGTGGTGAGGAGATATCCTCCAGGATCATCAGTGATTAGATGACATGTGTAAGATGGTGGGGAGGAGATCTCCTCCCAGGATCTCGTATAGTCAGTGAGTGCGAGACTCCGGATTAGTAAGATGGAGTAATGATGGTGGTGAGGAGATCTCCTCCAGGATCCTCAGTATAGAGTTGACAATGTGTAATGATGGGTGGTGAGGTAGATCTCCTCCAGGAGTCCTCAGTGTAGAGTGAAAAAAAAACAACAAATTTTGGTGGTTAATGAATTGTTGGTGGTGAGAGGGATTCTCCAGGGAAATCCTCAGTATAGAATGACTAGTGTAATGATGGAATGTGAGAATCTCCTCCAGATCCTCAGTAATGATGTCATGTGTATGATGTGGTGAGGAGAATCTCCTCCAGGATCCTCAGTATAGATGACATGTGTAATGATGTGGTGGAATTCCCTCAGAATCCTCAGTATAGTGACATGTGTTTAATGACGATGTGGTGAGGAGTTCTCCTCCAGGATCCTCCAGTTAGATGACAAGTGTAATGGTGGGTGGTGAGAGATCTCCTCCAGGATCCTCAGTATAGTGACATGTGTAATGATGGTGGTGAGGAGATCTCCTCCAGGTCCCAGTATAGATGACATGTGTAATGATGGTGGTGAGGAGATCTCCTCCAGGATCCTCAGTCATAAGATGACAGTGTAATGATGGTGGAGGAGATCTCCTCCAGATCCCTCAGTATAGATGACAGTGTAATGATGGTGGTGAGGAGATCTCCTCCAGGATCCTCAGTATAGATGACCTGTGTAATGATGGTGGTGAGGATCTCCCCAGATCTCAGTATAGATGAATGTGTAATGATGGTGTGTGAGGGAGATCTCCTCCAGGAATCCTCTGTAAGAGCATATGTATGAGTGTTGTGAGGAGATCTCCTCCAATCCTCAGTATAGATGACATGTGTAATGATGGTGGTGAGGACGATCTCCTCCAGGATCCCCTCATATAGATGACATGTGTAATGATGGTGGTGGGGAGAATCTCCAGGATCCTCAGTATAGATGACATGGTATGATGGTGTGGGAGAGATCTTCCTCCAGGATTCAATTCATGTAAGGATGACATCCTATGTAATGATGGTGGTGAGGAATCTCCTCCAGGATCCTCAGTATAGATGAACAGTGTAATGATGGTGTTGAGGAGATCTCCTCCAGGATCCTCATATAGATGACAGTGTGTAATGGTGGTGGTGAGGAGATCTCCTCCAGGATCCTCAGTATAGATGACATGGTAGGATGTGTGTTGAGAGATCTCCTCCAGGATCCTCAGTATAGATGACATGTGTAATGATGGTATGGTTGAGGAGATCTCACGCCCAGGATCCTCAGTATAGATACATGTGGTAATGATGGTGGTGAGGAGATTCCCTCCAGGATCCTCAGTATAGATGACATGTGTAATGAGGTGGTGAGGAGCATCTCCTCCAGGATCGTCAGTATAGATGACATGGGTTGTAATGATGGTGGTGAGGAGATCTCACTCCAGGAATCCTCAAGTATAGAGACATCGGTAATGATTGATTGGTTGAGGAGATCTCCTCCAGATCTCAAGTATAGATGACAATGTGTAATGAGGTAGGTGAGGAATTCTCCTCAGGATTCCTCGAGTATAGATGACATGTGTAATGAGTGGTTGGTGGAGTCTCCTCCCGAATCCTCAGTGTAGGATGACATGTGTAATGATGTAGGTGAGGAAGCTACTCCTTCCAGGCATCCTCAGTATAATGACAGTGTTGTAATGATGGTGGTGAGGAGATCTCCTCCAGGATCTCAGGTTATAATGACAAGTGTAATGGATGGGGTGTGAGGAGATCTCCTCCCAGGATCTCAGTAATAGATGACATGTGTAATGATGGTTGGTGAGCGAGATCTTCCTCCAGTATCCTCATATAGATGACAGTGTAATGGAGGTGGTGAGGAAGATCTCTCCAGGATCCTCAGTATAGATGAACATGTGTAAATGATGAGTGGTGAGGATCTCCTCCAGGATCCTCAGTATAGATGTACATGTTAATGAATGAGGTGAGGAGATCGTCCCTCCAGAATCCTCAGTTAGTTGAATGGAGCATTGTGTGGTAAGAGGAGATATCCTCCAGGATCCTCAGTATAAGATGACATTGCTGTAATTGATGATGGTGAGGGGCTCTCCTCCAGGATCCTCAGTATAGATTGACAGTGTAATGATGATGGTGAGGAGATCTCCTCCAGGATCCTCAGTATAGAGGACATGTGTATGATGGTGGTTGATGAGATCTCTCCAGGATCCTCAGTATAGATGACATGTAGTAAATGATGGTGGTGAGGAGATTCTCTCCAGGATCCTCAGTATAGATGACATGTGTATGATGATTGTTGAGGGGGGGGAAGGGATCTCCTCAGGGATCCTCAGTATAGAGGGACATTGTAATGAGGGTGTGAGGAGATCTCCTCCAGGATCCTCAGTTATAGATGAATGTGAAATGATGAGGGGGGGAGAGGAGATCTCCTCCAGGATACTCAGTATAGATGACATGGTTTAATGATGGTGGTGAGGAGATCTCACTGCAGGATCATCAGTATAGATGACATGTGTAATGATTGGTTGGTGAGGGAGATCTCTCCAGGATCCTCAGGTTATAGATGACAGGGTGTAAGATGGTGGTGAGGAGATCTCCTCCAGGATCCTCAGTATTAGATGGCATGTTGTAATGGTGGTGGTGAGGAGATCTCCCCCGGATCCTAAGTATAGATTGACTGTGTTAATGATGGTGGTGAGGAGATTCTCCTCCAGGATCCTCCGTATAGATGACAGTGTAATGATGGTGGTTGAGGAGAATCTCCTCCAGGCTCCTCAGTATAGATGACATGTGTAATGGTGGTGGTGTGAGGAGATATACCTCCAGGGGATAATCAGATTTTATAGATGAATGTGTAATGACGGAGTTTGAGGAGATCTCCTCCAGGATCCTCAGTATAGATGGACATGTGTAATGATGGTGGTAGAGGGAAAGATCTCCCCAGGCTCCTCAGTATAGTGAAATCGTTGTTAATGATGGTATGGATGAGGAGATCTCTCCAGAGAATCCTCCAGTATGAAGATTGACATGTTGTAATGATGGTGGTGAGGGAGATCTCCCCAGGATCTCAGTATAGAATGACATGTGTAATGATGGTGGTGTGAGGAGATGTCTCCATCAGGATCCTCAGTATAGATGACATGTAGTAATGATGGGGTGAGGAGATCTCCTCCAGGATCCTACAGATATAGATGACATGTGTGTAATGAGTGGGGTGAGGAATATCTCCCGGATCCTCAGTATACATGACAGTGTAATGATGGTGGTGAGGAAGATCTCCTCCAGGATCCTCAGTAAGATGACATGTGTAATGATGGTGGTGAGGAGATCTCCTCAGGATCCTCAGTATAGATGACATGTGTGTAATGATGGTGGTGGATGCCTCAAGATCCTCAGATAGATGAATGTAGAATTGATGGTGGTGAGGAGCTCTCCTCCAGGATGCCTTCAGTAGTAGATGACATGTGTATGATGTGGTGTGAGGAGTCTCCTCCAGGATCCTCAGTATAGAGTACATGTGTAATGAGGGTGTGGGTTGTGTGAGCGAGATCTCATCCAGGATAATCAGTATAGATGAATGATGAATGATGGGTGGTTGATCCTCAGATAGATGACATGTGTAATGAGATAGGCTGGCGGAGATCTCCTCAGGATCCTCATTATAGATGACATGGGTATGATGGTGGCGTGAGAGATCTCCTCCAGGATCCTTCGTATAGATGACATGTGTAATGAGGGTGGTGAGGAGATCTCCTCCAGGATCTCAGTATAGATGGACATTGTGTAAGGGTGGTGGTGAGGAGATCTCCTCCAGGATCCTCGAGTATGAGGGACATGTGCAATGGTGGGTGGTGAGGAGATCTCCTCCAGGATCCTCCGTAGAGATGAGTCATGTGTAATGATGGTGGTGAGGAGATCTCCTCCAGGCTCCTCAGTATAGAGGGAAATGTGTAATGGTGGTGGGGAGGAGATCTCCTCCAGGATTACTCAGAGAGATGATATGTGTAATGATGGTGGTGAGGAGTGGTGGGAGATCTCCTCCAGGATCCTCAGATAGATGACATGTGTAAGTGATGGTGGGAGGAGATCTACATCCAGGAATCCTCAGTTAGATGACATGTGTAATGATGGTGGTGGGAGATCTCCTGCAGGATCCTCAGTATTAGATGACAAATGTGTTAATGATGGTGGTGAGGAGATCCTCATCCAGGATCCTCAAGTATAGAGGAACATGTGTAATGATGGTGGTGAGGAGATTCTCCTCCAGGATCCTCGTATAGATATGACATGTGTATGGTGGTTGAAGGTGAGGAGATCTCCTCCCAGGATACTCAGTATAGATGAACATGTGTAAGGATGGGTTGAGGGATCTCCTGCAGGATCCTCAAGTATAGATGACATGTAATGATGGGGGTGAGGCGGATCTCCAGGATCTCAGTCTAGATGACATGTGTAATGCTGATGGTGAAGGGAGATTCTCCAAGGATCATCAGTATAGATGACATGTGTAATGATGGTGCGGTGAGGAGATCTCCTCCAGGATCCTCAGTATAGATGACATGTGTATGATGTGTGAGGAGATCTCTGCTAGGATCCTCAGTATAGATGACAGTGTAATGATGGTGGTTGAGGAGATCTCCTCCAGGATCCTCGTATAGATGACATGGGTAATGATGGTGGTGAGGAGATTCCTCAAGATCCTCAGTATAGATGACAGTGTAATGATGTGGTGGTGAGGAGCTCTCCTCCAGGATCCTTGTATAGAGTCATGGTAATGAGGTGGGAGAGAGATCTCCTCCGGATCCTACACGTATAGCATGAATGTGTAATCGGATGGTGCCGTCAGGAGAATCTCCAGCGACTCCTTCAGTATAGAGACATGTGATAATGATGGGGTGAGGAGATCTCTCCAGGGATCCTCAGTATAGATGGATAGTGCTAATGATGGTGGTGAGGAAGATCTCCTCCAGGATCCAGTAAATAGAATGAGATGTCGTTGAAAAATGATTGGTGGTGAGGAGATTCCTCCAGGAATCTCAGATAGATGAAAGTGTAATGATGGTGGTGAGGAGAATCTCCTCCAGGTCCTCAGATAGGAGACATGTGTCAGAATGATCGGTGGGAGGAGATCTCCTACCAGGATCCAGTATAGATGACATGTGGAACTGTAATGATGGGGTGTGAGGAGATATCCACGATCCTCAGTATAGATGACATGTAGTAATGAGTGGATGGTGAGCGAGAATCTCACTCCGGATACCTCAGATAGATGGTACATGTGTAATGGGATATGATGAGGAATGTCCTCAAGGATCCTCAGTTAAGATGACATGTTTGATAATGAGGTGAGCTGAGCGGATCTCAGGATCCTCAGTAAGATAGACAGGTGTAATGGTAGTGGTGGGAGATCTCTCCAGGATCCTCTCAGTATAGAGACATGTTGTAATGATTGTGGTTGAGGAGATCTCCTCCAGGATCCTCAGGTATAGATGACATGTGTAATGATGGTCGTGTTGGGATCTCGTCATCGTATAGATGACATGTGTAATGATTAGTGGGAAGGGAGAGATCTCCAGGATCCAGTAAGATGAACATGATGTAATGAGGATGGCTAGGCGATCTCCTCCAGGATCCTAGGTATAGAGCATGTCGTAATGATTGCGTACGGTGAGGAGATCCCTCCAGGGATCTAGTATAGATGACATGTGTAATGATGGTGGTTGAGGAGATACTCCTCCAGAGGTCTCTGTATAGCTGACATTGTAATGATGTGTGTTGGGGGGGATCCTAGTCCTCAGTATAGATGAACTGCTAATCTGACTGGTACAACGATGACTGGGGTGAGCGAGATATTCTCTCCGGATCTCAGTATAGATGACAGGTGTAATGTGGTGGTTGAGGAGTCTCCTCCAGGATCTCGTTATAGATGACATGTGTATGATGATGGTGTTGAGGAGATTCCTCACAGGCATCCTCCAGGTATAGACGAATGGTAAATGATGTGCACAGTGAGGAGATCTCCTCAAGGATCCTCAGTATAGCTGAATGTGTTATGATGGATGGTTGACGGATGATCTCCTCCAGGATCTATCAGTATAGATGACATGGTAAATGATGGTGATGTGAGGAGATCTCTCCAGGATCCTCGATATAGATGTACATGTGTAATGATCGATGGTGAGGAGATCTCCTCCGCGATGCCTCAGTATGAGATACATGTGTAATGATGGGTGAGTTCTGAGATCTTCCTCCAGGATCCTCAGGATAGATGACAGCTGTAATGCATGGTGGTGAGGAGATCTCCATCCGCGGATCTCAGTATAGATGATCATGTTGCTAATGATGGTATGAGGAGTATACCTCCAGGTCATCAGTATAGATGACATGGTAATGATGGTGGTGAGCGAGATCTCCCCAGGATCAGTCAGTATAGATGACATTGTGTAATGATGGTGGTGAGGAGACTCCTCACCAGGATCCTCAGTATAGATGACAGTGTGTAATGATGAGCCGCCGCGGGCTGGTGAGGGAGATCTTCCTCAGGATCTCAGTATATGATGACATGGTAATGATGGTGGTGAGGAGATACTACCCAGGATCATCTTCAGTATAGAGGAATGATGTATGATGATGGTGAGGAGATTCCTCCAGGATACCTCAGTATAGTGAATGTTGTATGATGGTGGTGTGAGGAGAAGTCTCCACGATCTCAGTATAGATGACAATGTGTAATGAATGGTGGTGACGAGGATCTCCTGCCGGTCCTCAAGTATAGTGACTATGGCTGATGGTGCGGGAGGAGATTCTCCTCCAGGATCCTCAGTATAGATGACAGGTGTAATGATGGTGGTGAGGAGATCTCCTCCAGGCTCCTCAGTATAGTGAACATGTGTCATGATAGGTGTTGAGGAGATCCTCCAGGGATCCTCTGTTCGATTGACCATATGTAAGATGGTGGTGAGGAGGGAAGAGCTCCCCCAGGAGCCTCAGTAATAGATGCATGTGTAATGATGGGTGGTGAGGAGATCACCTCAGGATCCTCTGTAAGATGTCATGTGTAATGATGGTGAGTGAGGAGGATCTCCCTCCCGGATCCTCAGTATTAGATGACATGTGGAAGGATGGTGGGAGGAGATCTCACCAGGATACCCAGGATAGATGACATGTGTAATGATGGTGTGAGGAGATCTTCTCCAGGATCCTCAGTATAGATGACATGTGTATGATGGTGGTAGGAGATCTCCTTCCAGGATCCATCTGTATAGGATGGTCATGTGTAATGATTTGGTGGTTGAGGAGATTCTCCTCCAGGATCCTCAGTATAGATGACATGTGTAATGATGGTGTGAGGAGATCTACCATCCAGGATCCCATGTATAGATGAACATAGATAATGATGGTGAGTGAGGAGATCTCCTCCAGGATCCTCAGTATAGAGACATGGTACTAGATGGGGTGAAGGCAGAATCTCCTCCAGGATCCTTGTATAGATGTCTGTGTTGTAATGATGTGGTGAGGAGATCTCCTCCCGGATCCCAGTATAGATTGACCAAGTGTAATGATGGTGGTGAGTGAGAGTCTCCTCTCCCGGATCATCAGGATAGATTGACAGGTGTAACTGATGGTGGTGAGGAGATCTCCAGGATCCTCAGTATAGATCAGTGTGTAATGATGGTGGTGAGGGAGATCTCCTCAGGATCTCAGTATAGATGAGATGTGTATGATGGTGGGAGGAGATTCTCCTCCAGGATCCTCAGTATAGAGGACATGGAATGATGGTGGTGAGGAGATCTCATCCAGGATCCGCAGTATAGATGACATGTGTAAATTGCTGTAGGATGAGGAGATCTCTCCAGGATCCTCAGTAGTATAGATGACATGTGTAATGATGGTGGTTGAGGAAGATCTTCTACCAGGGATCCTCAGTAAGATGACATTGTGTAATGGTGTAGGTGAGGAGATCTCCTCCAGGCTCCTCTGTATAGATGCAGGTATGATGTGGTGAGGAGATCTCAAGGATCCTCAGTTATAGAGAGATGTGTAATGATTGGTGGTGAGGAGATCCCTCCAGGATCCTCAGATAGATGACATGTGTAATGATGATGGTGAGGAAGATCTCATCAAGGATCCTCAGTATAGATGACATTGTGTACACCACAATTGATGATGGTGAGGAGATCTCCCCCGGATCCTCAGTAAGATGACCTGTGTAATGATGGTGGTGAGGAGATCTCCTCAGGATCATCAGTATAGATGGACATGTGTAATGATGGTGGTGAGGAGATCTCCTCCGGATCCTCAGTATAGAGACATTGTGTTAATGATGGTGTTGAGGAAGATTCCTCCAGGATCCTCTGTATAGATGAACATATGTACTGAGGTGGTGAGGCGATCTCCTTCCAGGATCCTACAGTAAGATGACAAGTGTAATGATGGTGGTGAGGAGATCGCCTCCAGGATCCTGGTATAGATGTCATGTGTAATGATGTGGTGAGGAGATCTCCTCCCGGAAATCCTTCAGTATAGTGACCATGTGTAATGATGGTGGTGAGGAGATCTCTCCAGGTCCTCATATAGATGACATGTGTTAATGATGGTAGTGGAGGAGAATCTCCTCCGGATGCCCTCAGGCTAGATGAAATGTGTAATGATGGTGGTGAGGAGATCTCCCGCAGGAATCCTCCGTAATCAGATTGACTATGGTAATGATGGTGGTGAGGAGACTCTACCTCCAGGATCCTCAGGATAGAGGACATGTGTAATGATGGTGATGAGGAGAGATCTCCTCCGATCCTCAGATCGATGACGTGTAATGATGGTGGTCAGGAGATCTTCTCCAGGATTCCAGGTATAGATGAAAGGTAATGATTGATGGTTGAAGGAGTATCTCCTCCAGGTCCTCGTTATAGATGTAATGTGTGTAATGGATGGTGGTGAGGAGATCTCAGCCAGGATCTTCAGTATAGATGAAATGTGTTAATGATGGTGTTTGAGAGATCCCTACCCGGATCCTCCAGATAATGACATGGTTTAATGATGGTGGTGAGGAGATCTCCTCCAGGATCCAGTCAAGTATAGATGCAGTGTAATGATGGTAGTGTGAGGAGATCTTCTCAGGATCCTCAGTATAGATGACATGTGTAATGATGGTGGTGAGGAGTCTCCTCCCGGATCCTCTGATAGATGTCATGTGTAAAGATGGTCTGGTGTGAGGAGATCTATCAGGACCATCAGTATAATGACATGTGTAATGATGGGTTGAGGAGATTTCCTCCCAGGATCCTCTGTATAGATCGACAATATGTTAATGATGGTGGTGAGGAGATCTCTCCAGGATCCTCCGTATAGATGGACATGTGTAATGATGGTGGTGAGGAGATCTCCTCCAGGATGCCTCTGTATAGATGTCCTGCTGTATTGATGGTGGTGAGGAGATCTCCTCCCGGAGTCCTCAGTATAGATGACATGTGCTAATGATGGGGTGAGGGAAGATATCATCCCCGGATATCCCCTCAGCTATAGATGACATTGTGTAATGAGGGTGGTGAGGCGATCTCCAGGGATCATCAGGTAAGATGAGAGTGTAATGGATGTGTGAGGAGATCTCCTTCCAGGACCTCAGTATAGATGAAGATGTGAATGATGGTGGTGGTGAGGAGATCTCCTCCAGGCTCCTCAGTATAGATGGACATGTGTAAGATGGTGGTAGGAAGATCTCCTCCAGGTCCTCAGGATAGATTGACATGTGTAATGATGGTGGGAGGAGATCTCCTCAGGATCCTCAGTATGATTGACATGTGTATGATGGTGGTGTGCTCCTCAGTATAGAGACATGTGTAATGATGGTGTGGTGAAGGAGATACTTCTCCAGGATCCTCAGTATAGATGACATGTGTTGTAAGGGTTTCGGTGGTGAGGAGATCTCCTACAGGTTGGATCCTCTGTTAGATATCATGGTTAATGATGGTGGTGAGGAGTCTCCTCCAGGATCCTCGTATAGATGACATGTGTATGATGGTGGTGAGGAGATCTCCAGGATCCTCAGTATAGATGGGTTGAGATGTGTAATGATGGTGGGTAGAGGAGATCTCCTCCAGAGATTCGCCAGTAGTAGATGTAATGTGAATGATAGGTGAGTGAGGAGGATCTACTGCAGGATCCTCAGTATAGATGAAATGGTAATGATGGTGGTGGAGGAGATCTCCTCCCAGGATCATCAGTATTAGTGACATGTGTAATGATGGTGGTGAGGAGATCTCCAGGATCCTCAGTATAGATGACATGTGTAATGATGGTGGTGAGGAGATCTCCTCCAGGATCCTCAGTATAGATGACATGTGTAATGATGGTGGTGAGGAGATCTCCTTCCAGGATCATCAGTATAGAGGACATGTGTAATGATGGGGTGGGTGAGGAGATCTCATCCAGGGATCCTCAGTATATATGACATGTGTAATGATGGGAGTGGTGATCTCTCAAGTATAGATGACAGGTGCTAATGAGGTAGGTGAGGAGATTCTTTCTCAGGATCCCAGTATAGATGACGTGTAATGATGGTGGTGAGGAGATCTCCTCCAGGATCCTCTGTATAGATGTCATGTGTAATGATGGTGGTGAGGAGATCTCCTCCAGGATCCTCAGTATAGATGACATGTGTAATGGATGGTTGTTGGTGAGATCTCCTCCAGGGATTCCTCAGTATAGATGACATGTGTAATGGTGGTGTGAGGAGATCTCCTCCAGGATTCCTCAGTATAGAATGACATGTGAATGTGGTGGTGAGAGATTCTCCTCCCGGATCCTCAGTATAGATGACATGTGTAATGATGTAATGATGATGGTGAGGAGATCTCCTCCAGGATCCTCAGTATAGATGACATGTGTAATGATGATGGTGAGGAGATCTCCTCCCGGAAGCCTCAGTATAGATGACATGGTGTAACTGATGATGGTAGAGGAGACTCCCACCAGGATCTCAGTATAGATGACATGTGTAATGAGATGGTGAGGAGATCTCCTCCAGGATCCTCAGTATGGATGACATGGTAATGATGGATGTTGAGGAGATCTCACAGGAGCCTTCAGATAGATGACATGTGAATGATGGTGGTGAGGAGATCTCCTCCAGCGACTCCTCAGTATAGAGGAAATGGGAAAGGATGGTGGTGAGGAGATCTCCTCAGGATCCTCAGGATAGATGGACATGTGTAATGATGATGTTTGAGAAGATCTCCTCCCGGACCTCAGTATAGATCGACCATGGGAATGATGGTAGGTGAGGAGATCTCCTTCCAGGGATCCTCAGTATAGAAAGACATGTGTTTAAATGATGGTGGTGAGGATACTCCTCCTCCAGGATCCTCAGTATGATGACATCCTGTAATGATGGTTCGGTTTGAGGAGATTTCCTCCAGGATCCTCAGTATAGATGACATGTGTTAATGTGGTGGCTGAGGAGATCTACCTCCAGGATCTCAGTTTAGGATGACTGTGTTAAGGATGGTGGTGGGAGGAGATAGAATACAGGAATTACTACTGTATAAGAAATGACATAGTGTAAATGATGAGTGGTGAGGACGATAGCCTGTCCGGATCCTCAGTATAGATGCACATGTTGTAATGAATGGTATTAGTGAGGAGTCTCCTGCAAGGATCCTCAGTATAGTATGGATTGACAGGGTAATGATGATGGTTTTGAGGAGATATCCTCCAGGATCCTCCGTATAGATTGAACAGTAATGAGTGGTGGTGAGGAGAATCTCCTCCAGGATCCTCCAGTATAGATGACAATGTGTAATGATTGGTGTGAGGAGATCTCCTCCAGGGATCCCTGTAAGATGACATAGGTTAATGATGGTGGTGAGGAGATCTCCTCCAGGCTCCTCAGTATCGATGACATGTGTAATGATGGTGTGTGAGGAGATCTCCTTCCAGGATCCAAGTATAGATGACATGTGTAATATGGTGGTGGAGAGAGATTCTCCTCCAGAGATCCTCAGTATCAGATGCAGTGTAATGAATTGGTAGTGAGGAGATCTTCTCCAGCGATCCTCAGATAATAGATTGACATGTGTAATGATGATGAGTGAGGAGATCTCTCCAGGCATCCTCCAGTATAGATGTCATGTGTAATGATGGTGGATGAGGAGGATCTCCTCAGGATCCTCAGTATAGAGACATGTGTAATGGGGTGTTGAGGAGATCTCCTGAGGATCCTCAGTCTAGATGACCATGTGTAATGATGGTGGTGAGGAGATTCCAGGATCCTTCGAGTATAGATTGAAATGTGTAATGATGGGTTGGTGAGGAGATCTCCTCCAGGATCTCAGTATAGATGACATGTGTAATGATGGTGGTGATGTGAGATCTCTCCAGGATCTCCCCCAGTATTAGATGAATGTTGAATGGATGGTGGGTGAGGAGACCTGGCCTGCAGATCCTCAGTATAGATGGACATGGTAAATGATGGTGGTGAGGAGATCTCCTCCAGGATCCTCCGATAGAGACATGTGTAATGATGGTGGTGAGGGGAGATCACAGGATCCTCAGTATAGATGACATGTTAATGTGGTGGTGAGAGATCTTCAGGATTCCTCAGTATTAGATGACAGGGTAAATGATGGTGGTGAGGAGATCTCCTCCAGGATCCTTCAGTATAGATGACAGGTGTCAATGATGGTGGTGAGGCGGATCTCAGGATCCTCAGTATAGATGACAATGTGTAATTGATGGTGTGGTGAGGAGATCTCTCCAGGAGCCGTCAGTTATAGATGACATGGTAATAGATGGTAGGTGAGGAAGATCTCCTCACAGGATCCGTCCAGATAGATGAACATGTGTAATGATGGTGTGAGGAGATATATCCCGGATCATCAGTAAGATGGACATGTGTAATGATGGTGGTGAGGAGTCTCCAGGATACCTCAGATAGTGAATGTGTAATGATGGTGGTGAGGTGATCTCAGGATCCTCAGTATAGAGGACATGTGTAATGGATGTGGTGAGGAGATCTCCTCAAGGATCCAGTATAGATCGAGATGGTAATGATGGTGGTGAGCGCGATCATCCTCCAGGATCTCACGATAGATGAGATTGTAATGATGTGGTCGAGGCAGTCTCCTCCAGGATCATCGTAGATGACAATGTGTAATGATGGTGGTGAGGAGATCTCTCCAGGATCCTCAGTATAGATGACATGTGTAATGATGGTGGTGAGAGAGTTATCAGGGTCCTCTTTTGGAATGACTGATGGGAAGGGTATCCGACCTCAGTATAGATGACAGTTGTTAATGAGTGGTGGTGAGGAGATCTCCTCCGTATCCTCAGTATAGATGGACAGTGTACATGATGGTGGTCGTGGGAGATCTCTCCAGGATCACTCAGTTAGATGACAGTGTAATGACGGTGATGAGGAAGGGATGATCTCTCCAGGAGTCCTCAGTATAGATGACATGTGATAATGATGGTTGGTGTAGGAGATCTCCAGGATCTCAGTATTTAGGAAATGTGTAATGATGGTGGTGAGGAGATCTCTCCAGGCTCTCAGAAGATAACATTGTGTAATGCATGGTGGGTGAGGGATCTCCTCCAAGGATCCTCAGTATAGAGTGACATGGTGAATGATGAAGTGTTGAGGAGATCTCCTCCAGGATTCTCTGTCTAAGATGAGCTGTGTAATGATGGTGGTGAGGAGACTCCCAGGATTCCTCAGTTATAGGATGACATGTGTATAATGATGGTGGTGAGGAGATCTCCAGGATCCTCAAGTATAGATGAACATGTGTAATTATGGTGGTGAGGAGATCTACTCCAGGATCTCAGTATAGATTGACATGGTAATGATGGTGGTGAGGAGAATCTAGCTCAGGATCCCTCAGTATAGATGAAAGTGTAATGATGGTGGTGATCTCAGTATAGATGACATGTGTAATATGGTGGTGGGATGATCTCCTCAGCAGGATCCTCAGTATAGATGCACTGTGTAATGATTGGGTGTAGTGAGGAGAGTCTCCTCCAGGATACTCAGTATAAAGATGAATGTTTGTAATGATGATGGTGAGGAGATCTCTCCAGGATCTCGTGATATGACGACTGGTAATGATGGTGGTTGAGGATGACTCCATCCAGGATCCTCAGTATAGATGGACATGTGTAATGATGGGGGTGAGGGAGATCTCCTCCAGGATCCTCAGTAAGATGAATGTGTAATGATGGTGGTGAGGGAGATCCCGTCCAGGATCTTCTCAGTATAGATGACATGTGTAATGATGTTGGTGAGGAGGATCTCCTCAGGATCCTCTAGTATAGATGACATGTGTGATGTGGTGGTGAGGAGAAGATCTACACCGGGATCGCAGTATAGATGACAATGTGTAATTGGTGGTGGTGGAGAGATCCCTCCAGGATACCTCAGTATCAGTATAGATGATGCTGTAATGATGAGGGTTGAGGATTCTCCAGGATCCTCAGGATAGATACATGGGAATGTTGGTGGTGAGGAGATCTCCTCACCAGGATCATCAGATAGATGACAGTGTAATGAGGTGGTGTTGAGGGATCTCCTCCAGGATCCTCAGTTTAGAGAATGTGTAATGATGGTGGTGAGGAGATCTCTCAAGGATCTCCAGTATAGATGGCATGGTAATGATGGTGGTGAGGAGATCTCCTCAAGGATCCTCAGTATACGTGACATGTGTAATGTATGTGGTGAGGAGATCTCCTCCAGGATCCTCAGTCAGATGGACATGTGTACTGATGGTGGTGAGGAGATCTCCTCCAGGATCCTCAGTATAGATGACATGTGTAATGATGGTGGTGGGATGTCCTCCAAGATCCTCAATATCGATGATTGGCTTAGGGTAGAATCTTCCTCGCTGAAGAATCTGAGGTAAAGGTTCTGGTTCAGTGTGGTCTGTGGGACCCCCCAAAGAGAAGTTAGAGGAGCGCCAAGTCTCTGATATCCAGTAGCTCCAAGATGTAAATGGAGAAAGAGAAGTCCAGTGGCTGTAACCTGTGAGGCTTTAGCGACCTCCGTGACAAGAGATGGAAGACAGTTCTGGAAGGCAATGGTGTCCACTCAGATTCTTGTCACGTATGGGTGCGGTCACAGTGTCCATAACACTGTATAGAAGCCGTACACTCACTGTTCTACATTGTATCACTTGTTCTTGTATATATGTATGATTTACCTTCATTGTCCAGTATGCATTTGCTTCTTCACCAGTCATGTCCTTAAATACTTTCACCCTACAGCCCATTAAATGGATCAGCAGTGGTGTTTGTGTCCACTGGTCTTTCTATCGCTGGGGTCCTCAGGGTCGGGTGTGCCATGTCTCAGCTTGCTTTTTCTCTTTTTGACATTTTTCCCTGTCAAATTTTTCAGACAAGTTAAAAAGTCTTCAGGCAAAAAGCGTTCAATCAAGGCGAAGCGAGTCCCCAGAAGGTAACAGTGGGCAGTTTATTTCATGACTGATAATAAACTCCCATGTGCGGTACTAACCACAATAGCAGCAGCATCCAGGGGCCACACCAATAACTCGCCCTAACACCATGGCCTTGCTTGTGTCGGAGGAATTCACGTATTGGGTAGTGGCCTGGCCCAACGCTTGGTGACATGATGGCAGCAGGAGGAATCTTCCATCATCTGGGTCATGTCACCAGTAAATGCTGCATCCACCTGACATACCCCACCTTGTCTGAAAATCCCTTCATCTCCGCGTTATCTCCCCTCAGACGTGTGAAGAAGCAAGCTGTCTCCAAAAGGGTCTCCAAGGTGGTGGCTTCAAGTTCAAGGTAGCAGAAAGTTTATCTCCTGTGTTTCCTTCACTATAAGGATGGGAGAATAAGCTTCTGGTTGTATCCTATAGATTTGTGTATCCACCTCCCTAATCGCATTTCCCCAACATAACTTCAGATGAAGTAATCTTCCTATAAACCTTCCCATGACATGGACCTGGTCCGCCCCATAATCATCATTCACCTCATTGTCCAATGAGTTGGTTCTGGTGCTACTGGTCGTGACATGACATTGGCAGATCCTCCATTATTTTTAGGTTCTTATTGTCCTGATGTTTTGGCCCTCATGACCAGTGGTGTAATATTGTGCCCTAAATCAGTGTATCAGAGACTACACACCTCAAAGTCAATGGGAAGCTGTGAACACTAGCACCATGTGATCCCGTATGTATCCTAAAGTGTCCCTCGGTAATGATCCACTGTCCGTATCTGGTCCTTCAGCACTATCAGCCTATACATAGATATGGAAATGTAGAAGTGGCCCCTCCTCCCCGATTAACTCCTACACAATGGGAGGGAGCCCAAACCATGGGGCTCATTTACTAATGGCCGTTAAAACGGCTTGCACAGGTATGTAAGAAATGAGTGCGCTGGGATTGTGGTGCACGTGACCCTTTTGGGGCGTGGCTGCGCTGCTTCCATGTGACACAAATTAGGGGGCTGTCGGATGGTCTGACAGATTCGGACTGAGAGCGGGATATAACTTTCATGATCGAGCGCACGATCTTAGTCAATCATTTTCTGTGACCTCCGGTGACCCTGTAAATAAACGTGCCCCCATGTGGATGTATTCCTAAATCAGATTTGAGGCGGGAACCCAAGAGCCACAAGACACTGGTGCCCCAACGACTGAGCTTCCCTGATGATTGCAGGGACAGTCACTGGCCAGATCTGTGGTTGCCTCTCTGTCATACAGATTCTATGCTGGACACCACGTGGACTCCTAACTACAGCTTTATGTCTGACAGATCTTCTCCTAAACAAGATCCTCAACAGAAGGACCCAAAGACCAACAACAGGTACCACAAAGCAACCATCCAGGACGGTGGCTCCAGCCTGACACAAGAGGACAATTCCATTTTTACACATGTATAGCGCAGATATCCCTCGATAAGTACAGGGGGTAAATAAGTATTGAGTAAATCCATTACTGACATGAAACTCTCCTCAGTTGTAGGTAATAAGCAGTGCACTCCACATTGGAGAAGACCACAGCGGGGCTGTCCATAAGTGATGTGTAATACTGAGGCCCGGGACATAATGGTGTTATTAGTATTTACATGCATGCAACAATAAACAGTGATACTGAATGAAATAACACCCCCCCCCACACACACACCATATAGCTCCTTCTACACCCATCCTACACCCCTTCTCCTCTCTTCCCCTGGGACGTATTTTCAGCTCTGGCAGGTTGGGTAGGCTCCTCCTGTAGATATTGTATTCATGTCCGGCTGGGACTTTCCAGGAGCTGAGAGTTTTCTTGGCTGTATGTTTGGGTTCCTTGTTTTGCTGAAATGTCCCACCTGGTTTCATCTTCATCATCCTGGTAGATGGAAGCAGAATGTCTCTGACATGAGGTCATGTGCTGGATAAGAGCCCCGGGCCATGATGGTCCCACCTCCACATGTCACTGTTGGTTTAGAGTTTTTGAAGTGATCGGTAGAGTCTCATGGCCTCCATGTATGGTGTGTAGTCTGACCTCCAGAGAGGTCAGTTGTGGCCTCTGTATCTGCCCTGACATCACTCTCCCAGTATCTCTCAGGTCTGTGTTGAGGGCAGGAGTCTTATATAGTGAGCATACAGCTCATGGAGGGTGTGGACATTAGTCCTTGTTGTAGTTCCTGATTCCAGGTCTTTCTGGAGCGCTCTACAGGTGCTCCTTGGCTCTTGGACAACTCTTGATAATATCTGGAATCTTGTAGGGATCACCTGCTTGTGGGCGTTTCATGGTGAAATGATGCTCTTACTACAGCACTTGCCCTCGCTTGCATCTTCAGTAGGTCTCATGTGCCATCAGTAGGTTGTGTAACAATGAGATTGGAAGGTCCTTAGACAGGTCAGTGGTGTCTTCTGTGGCAGCTGTGTAACCAGACTCCTTATAGGCGGCTGATATTATGTGGTGCGCGGTGTCAGTGCTTTCTAATTACTGATATATTTCAAGCTTTTTGCTCCTCTCTTACTTCATGGGGCCAATACTTTCCCCCTATGTTATATCTCAGTATTACACCATTCAGGATCATCTATGGTGGGATTTCTATGACAATGTGGCTTGGATCAGTTGTTACTGGCATCTGGTGAGAATTTCATGTCAAAAACTCCTTTAGATATAAATTTACTTAGAAAATTGGAGATGTTGACCACTTATCACCCGCTGTGTGTGCCCCCGTCACTGGACACTTGTCACACTGAATGTTTGTTACTAGATGGAGGGATCTCCTGGAAGACACGAGGGTAGAAGCTGCTCATTTCTTGTGTAGTGTTAGATACTTGTAGGCCTTCCATTTAGGTTCATGGTCTGGCTGCAGAACCTCTAGACCTGAATCATGGATTACCCATCATTTCCTGAAGCAGAGGGTCCTAGAGGGACATGATATTACAGGCCATGCACTGATATTGCTTGGTCAATAAGTACCCATGTAGTAGCTTCCATTGTGGAGGTAGGAGGGGGTTTTCCTCCAGCCACGTTTTTGGGGTGTAGCTGTACATAATGGGGATGGCTATCATCCTTAGGTTTTCACTAAATTTGGATTTCATGTGATGGAGGTAGTCTTCTTGTAGGACCTTGGTAAGACCACCTCACGGTCATGGTGGGATGCATGGTGAGCTGAGGTTAGGAGACGTCTAATAGGAACAATCACTTCACTGTGACAACCAGACAAGACCAGAAAGACCGGGGCAGTGCACGGAAGTGTCAGGACTGTAGCCATTTCTGCTCATCTCTAGCCGCAGCCGTGTTTTATGTCTGGGTTGTGGTTTTGGTGGTCCTGGTGAAGTTCTGTCTGCATGTTGGGTGTGGTACTTGCATGTGTAAGGGTGCAGTCACGCGGTGCATTCTTTGTCTGTTCTTGGTGCATGTTGAAATGCTCTGAAATGCATGCGTTTTTGCATGTTTACCATGCGTTTGGGTGGTTTAAATTTGTTTTTCTTCATTTCTGGAAGTGTAAGCAGCTGAGAAAATGTTTACACAGCTGCTTACACTTCCAAAAATGAATTCAAACCAGGCAAACGCGTGCGCCTTCATTGCGTTAAAACACGCACTAAGAACGCACCATGTGACCGCACCCTAATGAGGACCTCCGTGTATTGACCATATAATCTATGAGCGGAGGTTTCTCCACTTGCTTGCTCTATTATCAACAGGTGATATAATGAGACCGTACTAGAGGTTGGTAGAAAAGTAAGTGCGCCTCCTGTAATGCCCACTTGTCCTATGCCATTTACTGTAATCGAGGGAACTTGTCACCAGCGGACTGCCGAGTCAACCTGAAAGCAATTCACCCGTCAGATTGCTGCACATCCCCACTTCCTACCATGTAAGGAGCTGCTCTCAGTTACACTCAGGCTGGCCCACAATGCATTGGTATAGAGCAAGAGTAACAATCACCACCGCACTGTTACCATTGGCCTCAGTCTAGATGGTCCAATGTTCTTCAGCTTTGGTTCTGATTGTTTGGGGGATTTTCTCATGATCTCTGGTTGGTTCTCGTTTACCCTTCCCTTCATCTGTCTCAGTGACTTTGTGGTGCTCTTCTACTTACCTCTGTCTTGAGACCTATAAGTGCAATCCACTCATTGGTTCATCAGAATTTCTGTAATATGTCTCGTCATCCTATGAAGTCTTCTGATAATAGGTCAAGGCTTCATAAGGAGTCATTCTTCTCCTTAGCTGCCTGTGACCTCACATCTCTCAGAGCTGGGATGACCATGAATATTAGATGTGTATCATGTGGATGCCACCAGCTGACCATGTGATGTGTCCTCCTGACTCTCCCCAGATGTGAGAAGCATTGCACATGTATAAATCTAATGTTCTCATGGAAATAATCCCTCAGGCAGAAGCATGTATGACACGTACGTGTTTGGCTGAGAGGAGCCTGGATGTGTATGGGAGATGAGGTCTATCCTGTGCCTCGTGCTATTCATTACCCTCTTTATGACCTCTCACGCAGGCTCTACCTGGACAAGCAGAAGCCATCATTCCGCGTGCACTCTGTGAAGTGCTCGGGCACTGAGGTTCACTTGTCTCTGTGTCCTTTTGAATTCTACAAGGTCAACAGCTCATCCTCCTGCTCAGATGGCGGCCCGGTCGTGGTAAGCTGCGTCATTGGGCCTGTTTTTGCAGCTCAGACTGCAGCACAGACAGCAATAAAGAAGAAAAAAGTGGTGCAGCGAGAGGTCAGTAAGACAAAGCATGGCGGGCCGCTGTCACTAGTGCACTGCTCTCACCTCTGTCTTCTGCTGTGTCCTACAGGAGATCCTCAGACTGAAAGGAGGTTCTCGTCCTGGTGAGGGTCGTGTGGAAGTGTTGAAGAATGGGCAGTGGGGCACAGTGTGCGATGACCGCTGGGACCTGCAGGCTGCCAGTGTGGTCTGTAGAGAGCTGGGATTTGGAAGTGCAAAAGAAGCCTTAACTGGTGCTCGCATGGGTCAAGGTAAGTGGCTGATAGGTGGCCAGAAAACTGCAAAGGCCTCTTTTACTGTGTGGATACCAAATGCAATAGATGAGAGGTCACCTTGCTCGGTAAATCCAACTCTGTGGCTATTGGGGCATGCATTGTAAACAGGACCTCCACTCACTTCTACAACCATCCAAGTACTAGGAAGCTTGGTCACTATGTCAGTGTCCATGCCTGTTGTTGACCAGGGGAGGAGTACCAGTATTCACCAATGTTATGAATTCATGGAGCTTTTACTCTATTCTCTTCAGACTTGGAGGTCTCTGTGTGGAGAAGCTGAAGATTCATTGTCAGATGCTCAGAGAGGATCTTGGGGACTTTTGTACTCCCAACAGGATGTATATTAATGCAAATTGAGTAATTCCAAGGGCCTGGAGTCTGCGGACAGTCCATAATGAGCTGCAGATGTAGCAGTGAGGTCACTGCATCCCAGGCAGGGAAGTGCATTGTGGGTAATGAAAGCCTAGCACAGTAAGCAGATTGATATAGTGTATCGTGATGGGAACAAGCAACTTCTGAAGAGGCTGACCATGCATCTCAACTTCTGCTGTGCAGGCTGTGGCTGACCATACCTCTCAACTTCTGCTGTGCAGGCTGAGGCTGACCATACCTCTCTACTACTGCTGTGCAGGCTGAGGCTGACCATACCTCTCTACTACTGCTGTGCAGGCTGAGGCTGACCATGCCTCTCAACTTCTGCTGTGCAGGCTGAGGCTGACCATACCTCTCTACTACTGCTGTGTCAGCTGAGGTCTGACATAACCTCTCTACTACGGCTGTGCAGGCTGAGGCTGACCATACCTCTCTACTACTGCTGTGCAGGCTGAGGCTGACCATAACCTCTCTACTACTCTGCTGTGGCAGGCTGAGCTGCCCATGCCTCTCTAACTACTGCTTGCAGGCTGAGGCTGACCATACCTCTCTCACTACTGCTGTGCAGGCTGAGGCTGAACCATACCTCTCTACTACTGCTGGTGCAGCTGAGGCTGACCATACCTCTCTACTACTGCTACGTTTGCTGTGCAGGCTGAGGCTGACCATACCTCTCTACACTGCTGTGGCAGGCTAGCTGACCATACCTCTCTACTGCTGTGCAGGCTGAGGCTGACCATACCTCTCTACTACTGCTGTGCAGGCTGACCATACCTCTCTACTACTGCTGTGCAGGCTGAGGCTGACCATACCTCTCTACTACTGCTGTGCAGCTGACCAACCTCTCTACTACTGCTGTGCATGCTGACCATACCTCTCTACTACCTGTGCATGTGAGGCTGACCATACCTCTCTACTACTGCTGTGCAGGGGCTGACCATACCTCTCTACTACTGCTTGCAGGCTGAGGCTTACCATACCTCTCTCTACTGCTGTGCGGCTGAGGCTGACCATACCTCTCTACTACGCTGTTGCAGGCTGACTACATACCTCTCTACTACTGCTGTGCGCTAGGCTGACCATATCCTCTCTACATACTGCTGTGCAGGCTGAGGCTGACCATACCCTCTCTACTACTGCTGTGCAGGCTGAGCTTACCATACCTCTCTACTACTGCTGGCAGGCTGAGGCTGACCATACCTCTCTACTACTGCTGTGGCAGGCTGACCATACCTCTCTACTACTGCTGTGCTACTGCTTCAGCTGACCTACCTCTCACTTGCTGACTGAACACGTGAAACCAGGACAAAAGCATGCAGACACAATTCTGCTGAATTTTTTATATCTTAAAGGGGTTTTCCCACGAAAGAAAATTCTCAATCTCAATCCCCTTGTGATGTTTACACCATAATGATCATTTTAACCCCTTACTTTACAACTTTACACAGTGTTATTGCTGTTTTAGCTTCTATCACTCCCTAGGCTGCTCAGTGTAAAGTTTGCTTAGATAATCAGGGTACAGGGTTATATACACTTTTATTTACCTTCTGAACATTGTACTAACACACTGACGCATAGAAAGAGATGAGACAGATTAGAGATGATGAGATGCCTATTATCAGCACTGCTACATATGTGCTCTTGCACTATGAGATCTCCTGTGCATGCCTTCCCCCGGATAACTTATCTGCTTGTAACTTGCAGGAAGTCGGTGTATGTGTCAGTGTAAGCTCCGTCCTGGACTGCAGAGGGAGGGGCTAGAGTGCAGGAGGTGGGGCTAGAGTGCAGGGAGCAGAGAGGGAGAGAGACAAGCTCCAAGGCCGTTGCACAGAAATCCAAGATGGCTTCCCCGACCCGAAGTTAGAAGTGACAGGGTTGTGTTTAGGGGCAACTGAACTTGTGTAGTGCAGGACTAACAGAGACAGGTTGGACATTTTTGTTAATAACAGTGAATTAGAAATTGTATTATTTTATTATCCTGAGTACATATAAGAAACTTGTCTTTTGTGGGAATAACCCTTTAAGGTCTGTCTTTTGCCCCACCCCTTACTCCACCCACACACCGTATAGTCTGCCACTCGCCCCCACCGCTCCCCGGCTCACTGTCACATTTAGGCCCACATTGTGCTTCTTCTGGCTCCCTATATTGTGGCCCCTTCTATTGAGCCCCCAGCTTCCCCTTTGTTGCTGGTTTATTAAAAAAATAATAATAAATACCAGATACTTACCTCACCCTGTTCCCCCACAGCAGCCCTCCTCCTCTCCTGCTATGTTTATTACTGGAGCCTGCCGGCAGGGTGACATATCATCAAGCCTGTCACGCAGCAGCAGAGGGACAGTGATAGCTGATGGCTCCTTGCAGCATCACTGTATCCAGCTCTAGTGGATTCCAGAGGACTCTGATAGAGTCTAGAACATACCTCCCGCCAGCCTGGACAGCAGGACAGCGCCTGAAATCTGGGACTGTCCCTCTGAATCCTGGACGGTTGGGAGATATAAACTCTATATACAACAAGAGACATTTGTGCTATAGGAGGCAGGACCATAAGCTGCTATAATGTAGGGTGAGGCACCACATAAGATTACACAGATACAGATGATTGGTACCACATGACTCCTATATACAGTGTAACAACCATGTGGATGGCTCTGTGGTGGCATCTCCAGCCGTGTAGATAATCCTGGGCATTAAGGGACCTGCTCTGTATAGTTCTCTACAGGTTTGGTGGTGGCCATAGTTAGTCTTATAAGAGGAGTCCCCACTGCCCTGTGTCTGGTGTGTACCCAGGTGTAGTGCAGGAGAGCCTCCTTACACCCATATAAAGGTGTCATGCTATCCATGCTCCACTGACTTCTGTGGGGTGGGACAATGGTCACACATCTTCTCTTGTGTTCCTCATGGACAGGTATGGGTCCCATTCACATGAATGAGGTGCGGTGTACCGGGGAGGAGCAGTCCCTCTTTGACTGTCAGTACAAGAACATCACCCAGGAGGACTGTAAGCACAGCGAGGACGCTGCCGTCAAGTGCAACATCCCATACATGGGCTACGACAAGACGGTCAGTATGGAGCAATCCGGGGAGTGATCTGACGGCTGTGTGGAGGAGAGACTTGGTGTGCATGAGATGGATGCTGGTGTGGTGGTCCTCCCTGTATGAAGATAGATTATATGGGGTGTGAGTATGAGTGAGAGCGTCGCTGAATCCCACCAAGTATAATCCCATATTCCTGTCCACGAAGGGCATTGACTGGGTCTATCCATCCATACACCACATCTCTGAGCTTCACACAATGATTGGAGCATCCAAGAGGTGACTCCACAATAGTCCCACACCCATCAATGCGTGGACTCCACAAACCTCAACCAATCTCCAGTGATCTCTGCCACCAAGACACTGTCAGACACTGGTGGACGCTGCTTCTGTGGATCGGCTCATCCTGCAGATATTTAATGATATTGAAGCCTGAAAGTCGGCTCCTCACCTTGATCTCTCTGCGCTTCACAGACCCTTCCTCAATGACACTTCTGCTGGTAGAGGCCACTAAAGGGGAGAGGTGCCATAAAAGGGGTGCTTGGTTATTACACTTTTATAGTTAAATGTAAAAGAAATTCTTATAATGCAATGACCCAAGGTTTCCAGCAGTGTGTGACTACACCCCCCATACACAGTGAGCTGCCATGTCCTGTGTGTCCTGACACCTTTCTATCATAGCCAGCAGTGGTCAGGGTCGAGCATGGTGCTCTGACCCTCTGTGACTACAAACCCCCATACCCAGAGGAGCTGCCATGTCCTGTTCCTGACACCTTTCTATCATAGCCAGCAGTGGTCAGGGGGTCAGCATGGGGCTCTGACCCCTCTGTGACTACACCCCCCATACAGCGAGCTGCCATGGTCCTGTGTGTCCCTGACACCTTTCTATCATAGCCAGCATGGTCAGGGGTCAGCATGGGTGCTCTGCCCCTCTGTGACTAACAACCCCCCATACACAGCGAGCTGCCATGTCCTTGTGTCCTGACACCTTTCTATCATAGCCAGCAGTGGTCAGGGGTCAGCATGGGTGCTCTGACCCCTCTGTGACTACAACACCCCCTATACACAGCGAGCTGCCATGTCCTGTGTTGTCCCTGACACTTTCTATCATAGCCACAGTGTCAGGGTCAGCATGGGCGTCTGACCCCTCTGTGACTACACACCCCCATACACAGCGAGCTGCCATGTCCTGTGTCCTGACACCTTTCCTATCATAGCCAGCAGGGGTCAGCATGGGCGCTCTGACCCCTCTGTGACTACACCCCCCATACCACGCGAGCTGCCATGTCCTGGTGTCCTGACACCTTTCTATCATCCAGCAGTGGTCGGGGTCGCATGGGCGCTCTGACCTCTCTGTGACCTACGCCCCCATACACCAAGCGAGCTGCCATGTCCTGTGTGTCCTGACCCTTTCTATCATAGCCATCATGGTCAGGGGTCAGCATGGGCGCTCTGACCCCTCGGTGACTACACCCCCCATACACAGTAAGCTGCCATGTCCTGTGTGTCCTGACACCTTTCTATCATAGCCAGCAGTGGTCAGGGGTCAGCATGGGCGCTCTGACCCCTCTGTGACTACACCCCTCATACACAGCGAGCTGCCATGTCCTGTGTCCTGACACCTTTCTATCATAGCCAGCAGGGGTCAGCATGGGCGCTCTGACCTCTCTGTGACTACACCCCCCATACACAGCGAGCTGCCATGTCCTGTGTGTCCTGACACCTTTCTATCATAGCCAGCAGTGGTCAGGGGTCAGCATTTTTTTTGGACTCTGTTTGTTTTGTTTTATGTAATTATATCTCCTATGGGGGGGAGAGGGGGGTTGTAATTAGCTAAATTGGAGCTTAACTGATTTCGCCTGTTTTTTTTTGCAGATTTGTGATTGAGCCGCTCTTTAGTGTCGGAGGCTGAGCTCTCTCTCTCTCGTGTTGATGGAGTGAGCTCCAGATTTTATGGACTGCGTATAGGCAGTTTACAGATTGAA
This sequence comes from Engystomops pustulosus, assembly GCA_019512145.1. Taxonomy (NCBI): domain Eukaryota; kingdom Metazoa; phylum Chordata; class Amphibia; order Anura; family Leptodactylidae; genus Engystomops; species Engystomops pustulosus. Next base: position 32,792 of record WNYA01000924.1, on the reverse strand, counting down.
ACGGCCCATTTCAGCCAGAAAACAGCCCAAATGGCCACTTTGGTTTGCTTCGTTTCCAGGACGTAATCTGTCGTCTTTGGCACCGGGAGAAAGAGCTGCGCTCATACAGAGATCGTTGTCATTTTGGTGCCCATAAAGTTCAATGCTATACAATTTCGCACTCATATATCAGTTCATCTTTAGGGAACAACCACGTATGGTGGCCTTGCTGTGGCTGTATATCACTCAGACAGCTCCCTTCTCTGTGTAGTGGTCAGACCAGGTTACTGCAGATCAGCTCTTACTCATTTAACCAGTTTAACCAGCAGTACCGTGTTAAGCCACTGCACAAAGAATGGCGCCGTCTTTTTCCTGTTCCATTCACTGTTTACCAGATGCTGACGACAACTGATCAATGGGGGCTCTGTATGTCGGACCCCCGAAACTCGAAAAAACTGAAACTAAGGATCTACTCTTAAATTCTACCACCAGGATGAAGGATTATAAACCAAGTACACTTACATTCTGGTGTGTGCCCCCTCTGGCAAGTTCTGCTCTTAGTTTAGCTTTTTATACTCTAGTTTCTGCAAATAAAAAGTGGTAAAAATTATGCAAATGAGGCTTAGGGGCTCCTGGCTCAATTAACAGATATGAAGACTGGAGCCCCTTAGGCTCATTTACATAATGTAATATGTATAAACAAAGGCATAAGGAGTTAAAAGAAGAGCAGATCCTGCCAGGGGGCGCACCAGCAGGTAAGTGCGCTTAGTTTACAATTCTTTATCCGGGTGGTAGATATCCTTTAAAGAGGTTTTCCAGTAATTTAGGGGCATCTGTGCTCACCTGGAAGTGTTGGGGGTCATGGGACCCACTTTGGCCAATATGTGGCTCTCATGAACAACTTATAAATGAGTGGAAGTGATTTCCAATGGTCCAATGAGACCTCAGAATTGTTGACGTGGGTTCCCTTGACCTCCCACACTTCTGGCCAGGCACAAGTCCTAAAGACTGGAAGAACCAGAATTATAAGGGAAACGGGAACCAGGGTAATAATACTTTGGGTTTTTTTTTTTGCCACCTCCTGCCCTGGCCCCTAAGTAGTTATCCAGAATTCCTGAAAAAACCCTTTTTAAAACGGCAAATGCCTCTAACAAATATTCCAAAAATGTATGGTAAATTACAAGATATCATATACATTGTCATGACAACATAACACTGTTATGATGACATCATCATGACATCATCACCTACAATAGACCGTTTTATGATCCTTTTTGGAATGATTCCTTCACGAAAGGCTCTACCTACCTATATCAGGGCTCCAGGTCTCCAATGTTACCAAATAATATTATTTGTCTAAATTCTTAGATATATTGTGGATTTGGGTCTGAGATATTTTGTACCTTAGCGTTGACCCCATATCATAGATCCAGGTGATTTTTAATGGATACAAGTAACTACTGGTCATGTAATAAACCCAAAGGATTTGACCTCAATCTTCTAGACTTCCATGAATTTTTTGTATTGAAAATAATTTTTTTTTTTTTTTTTTCAGAATTTCTTTTGAGAAGTTTATGAGGACATGATCATTGAGTAAGAAATTTTCGTCTCCTGAACTCGTCAAAGGTAGGAATTTAAAAAAATAAACGAATAATATGTATTTTTTTTTTTAAAGGTTAGTCTTTCTACTGGAATGTTCTAGACTTTTCATTCCAGTGGTGGGTCTGACTAGAGATGAGTGGACCCAAATGTTAGGTTCGGATCCAGGGCTCGGGTGCATCTCTCTGTGCAGTAAATCCGGGCAAATTGTCACCCCTACCTGCTAGCCATGGCTGTGATTGGACAGGGTTCGGCGGCCAATCACAGCCACCCCTAGTAGCTAATTTGTGGGAGGCACCCAAACACCGAGCCCAAACTTAAAGAGCAATCCTGCTCATGTATAGGTCAAAGCTCTCGGACCACACCCCGACCCTGTAAATTAAGTGGTCACGGTACGGGTCAAGCATCTGTGTCACATTATAATTATAATTCCTGTACTATTTTCTTTTTATTGGCTGCTTTAGATATTTGATCTGTGGGGGTTCTGGGTGTTTGACCTCCACCAATATTGAGAACCTTTTCTATAGATCTATCATAAGGATTTTAGCCTGAAGGGATTCCCTGATATCCTCTAACTCCTATGAAGAGATCTGGACTTCCAGCAGAGATTTCCTAAGCCGTTACATCAGGATTAGTCTCCATTAACAAATGATAAACCCAATACAAGGCTGCAGTAGAAGACCAGAAGGCAAAGTGTAGTCAGACGTAGTCAGAGGTCAGGGCTAGCGGTAGTCTGCTGGCAGATTAGGATGGGTTGCATACAGGAAGAAGTGGTCAGAGGAAGGGCAGGGTCAAAGACAATAAATGTGGAATATTAGTAGGGAGAGTGCCTTATATAACTAGGGCAGCATCTGTGGGAAGCAATGGGCCCTTACATACCTACAGTAAAACTTGCTAGGACTTACCTGAGTTTTTAGAAACAATCTCTATTTGACCGGTTTAAAAAGGGATGGCACTTACATAAACCTAACCTGAAATTGGACATTGAGGGATCTTGTATGGTTGGGAGTGACCCAATTTCCCCAACTAGTAATTATACATTTAAAGGGGTTGTACCCACTACTTAAGTTATCCCCTATCCACAGCATAGGGGATTACAAGATGAACTGTGGGGGCTTACTGCTGGGATCTCCACCAATCAGCTTGCTTTCCCTCTTGTGGTTAGAGAAAAACTTAAATAGTTGGTACAACCTCTCTAAGAGGCTGGAAGTCACAAGCAGAAGAGGGCAGAGGGGAGGGGAGATAGCTAAGGCAGACAATTTGATCAGGGGGGTAGTGGTTAACACCCCAGGTGGAAATATAGGACATAATTGTTCCATTTTACATAGTTTATGACAACCCGCTTTCACCACTAGGGGGAGCTAACTGAGTATATTTATGCACCTTTCATTGGGAGAGATCTATCAACACCTTGGGGCACATTTACTTACCCGGTCCCTGCGCGATCCCCAATCCGGAATGTCCGATGTAGATGAACTCTGCCGCGATTCACGTAGATTGTGCGTCCGATATCCTGCATGTGTCGCTTCCCAGCTCAGGTCCGCCAGAGTTCACCATCTTCTTCCCAGTGCATGTAAGTGCTTGGCTTTCAAAGTTAAATCCAGCGTTCAGTCCAAATCAGTCTGATCGCCCCCCCCTCTCTGATTTGTGTTGCATGAAAGCCTTGTGATAGATCTCCCCCATTGCTTTGTAAGCTTCTCGGCTCCCCCTACTGGTGGCTTTGAGCTACCTGGATTTTTACGAAGCTTAAAAAATTTTAAAATTAACCCAAATAAAGACATCTAATGATATTTACCATCAACATTTTTTACCTATAAATGGAAGTACGGCCTTTGACTTTCGATCAACTAATTTCTGTCAAATCGATTGTTGTGGGGAGCAAAGATTTCCGGTCGTTTCCATCTTGTGTATATCACTTATTAATTCTGGACTAATGATTCTGAATATAAATTCGGCAGTGTTTTCATAAGACGAGCGTTGGGAATAAAATCCATATTTTTGTTGCCGCTGTGTTCTTTTCTTGCCTGCACTGATTTCGCTAAATATGCCTGTTAAATGAGATCCTTCTAAAATGCACCCCCGGGGCCCCAGCATTTTATTCAAGTTTTACAAAGGATATTTCTACAGCGCTTTCATGATCTAATTTGCACATTTGTATGTTGAAATCCCCCAGTGCGGCACCAATACGGTATCTTCCAGTCAGAATCTGACTCGGTTCTCCTGTGCCCTGACAGTCGCCTTATCTACTACTTAGCAAGGTGCAGGAAATTATTCTTCCAAAACTCTTTAGAGGTAGTCATCTCTCCACTGTCGATAATCCAAAGGAAACTTAACCTGTGAGGGAACAGAAAGGCTCAAAGCTTCTACGTGGAGGAAACGGCAATCGGCATTTATTGGCTTTTATGGGAGCCTTAAAGGGAACCTGTCACCAGATTTTACCCTAATAAACTAGTGCCCCCTCAGGTAGGGAATGAAATACCCTTTCTAGAATTCCCTCTTTTATGTGATATCTCACCCGTTTACTTATAAAAAATGCCCCTTAAAGTCAGGCAAATATGACTCTTCTCACATTGGGGCACATTAACTTACCCGGTCCTGGTGCGATCCCACGGTGCGCTGTCTGATGAGGATTCGGGGCCGGCCGCGATTCACTAAGATTGTGCGCTCGTGTTCCTGCATCCGTCGCTTCCGCGCTGAGGTCCGCCGGAGTTCACCTGCTTCTTCCCGGTGCATGTAAGTGCTGATCTTGTGACACAAATCCTTTTTTAAATTCCGCAGTTTGTCCGAATCAGTCGGGTTGTCCGATGGGCGCGCCCCCCCATTTCTGTTGCGTGCAAGCCGGCACCGATGCACCAAAATCCGATTGCGTGCGCCAAAATGGAAATCGTCGGGAAACCTCGACAAAAATGCATCCGACAGACCCTTAGTAAATGAGCCCCATTATTTTCACATGAGGTGATTCAAGTTTAGTGGTTCCAGGGGTACTGTCATTTTAGAAGCCCCCATCTTCTATTCTATTCAACCCTAAAACAGGATTTTGTGTCATATTCAAGATAAGAATTTCAATTTTTCAGATCCCATCAAGCTTACAGTTCTGCAACAGACTGCAATACTATACAGGATGCCAAATGGCAGCTATGGGAGCCTTGTAAAGGCTCATTGCACCAACCAGCACCCTCTGATGATGTCATGGGGGGGAGGCACCAATCAGTCATCTATGATAGTGGTGCCCAAATGAAGCACTTTTTGGTGCCGTCGTTGGGTTCGACCACGGCAGCTAACAGGTTAACTGTCACAATCGGTGCCAGTACTGACTGCGAAGTTACCCGCAGGTGTCTGCTATTTTATACAGCTAAAACCAGGTGCGTATGGAAAGGGCTCAGTCTGTGAACCCTCTCTTTACCTCCCTGCATGATCAGCCAGAGTATATATTCCCTTTCCAGTATTTCTCCATGAATTTGCAACAGACTTGGGTAGGGGCCTAGCTGCTGTGACTCACTGCCCCCTCCATAGACTACCATGTAATCTGACACCTTATTGAATTTCTGTCTACTAAATTCAGCAACATTTTAGACCAAAAAGAAGATTAGGAGGGAAGAAGGGAGAACGGTAAGAGCCGAAGTGTAACGCTGGCAACGGGTTCCACCCCTGTTCATGTTTCCCGTTTCAGGCTTACCTTCAGCCGCTGTGTCAGGTCCCTTAGGGTGTGGACGGTGCCTCTCTCTCTTCTTCTTATAGGTGCATGGCGTTTGCCAGCCAGGCTGTCCCAGCCTATCAGCATGCACCTCCAGCCATATTACCCAGCATGCCCTGCTGCCCACGCCTGAGCAAATGTTCCTAGAATATCTTGTCCTACTATATGGTGTTCTGCTTCTTGTGTGACCCCAGTCCGTTCTCTGACTCCATCCTTGATCTGGGCTTTTTTCAGATCCTGTGCTGCCTGCCACGACCGTCTGCCTTTTCTTGACTCCTTTAGTACCGCCCTTGACTTTCAGTTCTGCCTGACCCCTTGGTACCACATACTGGTGTCTCTGAACCCACTGGGCCAACTGCTATCTATACTGTGACCACCACAAGAGGTAGCGACCTGGAGATCTCTCCGCAGCAAAGTCCAGATGCCTGTATAGGGGAGAAAGGGTGAATACCGTGGTATTATGTGACATTTATTGAAAAGTTAATGACCATTTAATATGTCTTCTATAGCAGTAGGATAATATAGATATAAACACATAAACCAATCAACAGCCAGTGTTTGTGTATGTACAGTCCATTAGAATGAAAGGAGTGCGGGGATACCGGTAAATGATAGGACATCACTATGAGAAATAATATGGCGTAAAATAAGTCAGATTGGGGAAATGGATAGGGGTTGTGAATTTTGGGAATTAGGGTAGCACATTCCAGAAAATCAGTGCAGCACGAAGAAATATAGCATGGATAACACCTATATTTTTCCATGTTAGCATGGACAGAATGTCAGCATTAAAATAAGGAGTGGATGCAATGGCGGGGGGCTACCAGCCCAATGGCCAGCACCGGCTAGAGGCCCCTTGAAATGTTTGGTGAAATAAACTTGTGCCGTATCATTGTCACATACATTATAGCTACATGTAGTCGCATTACCTGAACGGGGGGCCACAGGGGACCGACATGAGGCAAGATCTGAAATGAGAGATTTAGCCAATCATCCATGATAAATCCACAGAGATCAGAAATAATACCATCAACATGCTAATTGTCTGCAGGAAAAACAGCTCTCACTGCTGCTATTAATTATTTCTAGAAATTAGCTTCATTCCGGGGTCTTTAGTTATGAGATACAAGGTACAATGTGATAGCGGGTAGTATATATACACCATATAGCTGAGGGCATCCTCACATCCTAAATATTTTGAACAAATCTCTAATGGGTCTCCATCCCGGAACATTGGCCGGCAGATAACAATGGTTGTTGAATCTGATCCGTGGCAGCTATGAGGATGGTCATAGTATCATAGTTTATACGGTTAAAAAAATTTCGATCAAGTTCAACCAAGGAAGGGAAGGGATTGGATGTGGAAGGGATTTAGGGGAAACAATTCTATATAACATAACCATCAATGTTATTTAGGTGTAAAAAGTAATCTAGACCCTTCTTGAAGCTCTCTGCTGTCCCTGCTGTGACCAGCGCCTGAGGCAGGCTATTCCACAGATTGACAGTTCTCATAGTAAAAAAGGCCTGTCGCCTCTGGTGATTAACCCCTTCCTCCTAATAGATACAGCACATAACTTTGGTTACCCTCCACTTCCTTCCATGTGGCCAGCAGGGGTAGATTAAGATTGCCGTGGGGTCTGTGCTTCATAAAAAATGTGAGCCCCCATATAGCTTAAATGTGCTTGATAAAGACTTATTTGGCCCTCTGACCCCTCTGTGACTACATTTCCCATACACAGCGAGCTGCCATGTCCTGTGTGTCCTGACACCTTTCTATCATAGCCAGCAGTGGTCAGGGGTCAGCATGGGCGCTCTGACCCCTCTGTGACTACACCCCCCATACACAGCGAGCTGCCATGTCCTGTGTGTCCTGACACCTTTCTATCATAGCCAGCAGTGGTCAGGGGTAAGCATGGGCGCTCTGACCCCTCTGTGACTACACCCCCATACACAGCGAGCTGCCATGTCCTGTGTGTCCTGACACCTTTCTATCATAGCCAGCAGTGATCAGGGGTCAGCATGGGTGCTCTGACCCCTCTGTGACTACATCCCCCATACACAGCGAGCTGCCATGTCCTGTGTGTCCTGACACCTTTCTATCATAGCCAGCAGTGGTCAGGGGTCAGCATGGGCGCTCTGACCCCTCTGTGACTACACCCCCAATTCACAGAGGGGTCGCGACGCCATGAAAGTGCCCCCGACCATGCTGCTATGGATAGACCGGTGTCAGGACACCCAGGCCTGGCGGAGTCGGACTGTGTACGGGGGGGGTGAAGTACAGAGGGGGTACGCGCCCATGCTGACCCTGTGACATGCTGGGCTATGATAGGAAAGGGTCGGACACACGGACCCTGGCAGTCGCTGTGTACGGGGGGGTGTCGTCACAGAGGGGTAGAGCGACCATGATGACCAGACCACTGCTGGCTATGGAGGAAACAGATGTAGGCCACACCAGGACCATGGCAGCCCCCTGTGTATGGGGGTGTGTCACAGAGAGGATCAGGCGCGCCATGCTGACGGTGCCCCAATGTGGCTTCTGGTAGGAACGCAGGGCCCAAGGAGATGGCCGATGCGCTGGTGTGTGGGGAGGTGTCGTCACCGAGGGGTCAGAGAGAGGCGACCATTGCGGGACCTCTGACCATGCTGGCTATGATAGCAAGGTGTCAGGAACACAGGGACATGGGCAAGTCAGTGTGTATGGGAAATGTAGTTCACAGAGGGGTCCTGGGGTCCCAAATACAGTCTTATCCGCACATAAAGTATTTGGGCTCCCATTTTTATGCCGCCGACCACCGGGGCCAATGCTTACTATTACCCAGCCTGCTGGCCACATGCCTGGAAGGAAAACGTGGAGGGATAACCCAAGTTCTGTGCTGATATTAGGAGGAAGGGAGGTAACACCCGAGGCCGCCAGTCCTTGTTACTGATGACGAACTGTTCAATTTTGTGGCTAGGCCGCCTCAGGCGCTGGGGGACAGCGGGACAGAAGAGCGCTTCAGAGGGTCCTAGCGATTGGCTTTTCCCCGACAATAACATGTCGTGTATGTATAAGTTGTTTCGCTAAATCCCTTCCACATCCCACAATCCGCTTTCCCTCCGTTAGGTTGCACTTGGCTCGAACAAAATTTTTTTTACCCGTATCCCCCATGCTTACTCTGGCCACTCAGTCCTTCATGCGCGGTCACACGGGATCCGCATCAACACCCCTTGTTATACTGCCGCAATGTTCCGATGGCGCAGGCACCATTAGAGATATGATTCCATAGAATCTTAGGCGTGCGGTATTTGGCATTCAGAGGTATGATTATGGATTGTATTGATATCCTACCCGGCTATAACATTGAGACTTGATCTCAAACGTAAAGACCGGAATGATGCTAATTTCTAGAAGATAATTAATAGCCGCAGTGAGAGCGTTTTTCCGAGGACAATAAGCTGTTGATGGTATTATTTCTGATCTCTTTGGGATATCATGGATGCTGGTAAATCTTCATTCAGATGTGCATCAGGCTCGGTCCCCGGTGGCCACCCCTCTAGGTTGGCGGACTCAGAGCTAAACGGATGATGACAACGATACGGCACAGTTTATTTCCCAAAACATGTACAAGTGCTCTAGCCGGTGTGGCCATTGGTGGTAGGCCCCCCGACCATTTGATCCACGCCTTATTTTAATGCTGGCATTATGGTCCATGCTAACATGGAAAAGTATGAAGGTGTTATGCTGCCATATTCTGCGTGTTGACGGATTCTGGACTGTGATACCTACTTCCCAAAATTTCAAACCCTATCCATTTCTCCCCAACTCGGACTGATTTACGGCCAGATCTTTCTCATAGTATGTCCTATTATTACCGGATTCCCGATCTTAATCAATGGACTGGTACCTAACACAAAAATCATGGCGGTTGATTGGGTGTATGTTGTTATATTAATTATCCTTACGTATAGAGACATATTTGAAATTGTCATTTACTTTCAATAACTGTCAAATAATACGACGGTATTCAACCGTTTCTTACCATATCACAGGCATAGGACTTTCTTGCTGAAGAGATCTCCATGTCGGTCCCCTTTGTGTAGGTCACAGTCTAGATCGCAGTTGGGCCAAAGTCGGGTCTCAGCGGACACCCGATGGGGTACCACGGGGCAGGCGAACCTGAAGTAAGGGCCGCGGTATCACGGCGTCACTCCAAGGCCGAAAAGCGGGTCGTGGCCCTCCCTGCCCTGCTCCCCCCCCCCCCCCTTTCCCCCCCCTCCCCCGCTCCCTTTCTTCTTCCTCTCCCTTCTTGTTATTTTTCCCCCCCTCCTCCCTCCCCCATCTCTTCTTCGTTCCTTTCCCCCTCTTCACTTTTCCTCCCTTCTTTTTGACCCGGTGGGCAGCCGGGGCCTGCGGGTATATGGCTGGAATGATGCATTGCTCGGCTGGGGACAGCCGGCTGGGCAAACGGAGAAACACAAATGCACCTATAGGTAAGAAGGAGAGATGCCGCCCGTCCCCCAACCCTCGGGAGCGACACAGGGGCTGAAGGGAAAAAGGGATGAACAGAGCTGAAAACGGGAAAAACAATGAAAGGGGTGGAAGCCGTGCCAGCGTTACAACTTCGGCTCTTACCACGTTTCCCCTTCTTCAATCCTACATCTGCGTTTGGTCTAAATGTTGTGATTTCGCGTAGACAGGAAAATTCAATAAGGTCGAAGTGGGTAGGTATAGTCTAGGAGGGTGGCGTGAGTCACAGCAGCTAGGCACATCGCAAAGTCATTACAAATTCATGGAGAAGTTACTGGAAAGGGAATAAACTGCTGGCTGCATCAGCAGGGAGGTAAAGAGAGGGTCACAGACGAGCCTGTCAACGCACGATGGTTTAGCTGTAAAACAGCAGAAACAAGCTGCCGGTAACTACGCCAGTCAGACTGGGCAACCTAGTGTGATAGTTACACGTTTTAAGCATGGATGTGTGCGGAGCGAACCCCAACAAACGCACCAAAAACAGGCTCTATTTGGGGCACTGAGCATGGATAGGCTTGATTGTGTGCCTCCCCCCCATGACATTCATCGCAGAGGGTTTTTGCCGGTCGCGTGAAAGGAGTCCTTTTAAGCCTTTCCCAAGCGTGCAATTGCATAGTGTATAGTCTGTTGAGTCTGTGCAGAAAACTTGTCTCCTCTTTCCTTTCATTCTGTACCCAGTTTTATATTTATCTCTTCCTATGTGACCGACAAACTCTGTTTCGTGGCTGTTACTAGACCGAAGATGTGGGTCATTTCGACACTTACCTCCCTTCCCCCCAGTCCCTTTCCTCCCCGTTACACACTCCTGGGTCTCCTTTTATAGGTGTCTGTCCGTCTGCATTTTTTGTGTGTTTCCCGACGCTTTCCCTTTTTTTCCCTCCCTTCTTTGGATTCCCTCCCTAGTCTTCTTTCTTTCCCTCCCCCGCCCTCTCTTTTTTCTTTTTCAACCCTCTATGTTCCACTCAAGACCCTATGCTTCGGACCCCCCTGGGGCATTTACCCCGGCTTTTGTGTCCCCCCGGCTCGCCCTGACTCCCGTGCAGCGAAGCAGGTGCAGACGCGGCGGGCCGTGCCACGCGCGCGGACGGCGCGGAGCGGGCCACCCGAGCGCCCCCCCTTCGTGAATCGTACGCGGCCGGCCGCGCCGGCGCTCCGGCCGCCAGCGCGCCCGTGGGTCGCAACCAGGAAAGTAAATCCCACCTGGGGTAAGGTAATGTGCCCCAATGTGAGAAGAGTCATATTTGCTGACTTTAAGGGGAATTTATAAGTTAACACGGGTGAGGCTATCACTTAAAGAGGGAACTTATAAGAAGGCGTAAGTTTCATTCCCTCTGAGGGGGGCACTAGTGTTATTACGGGTTAAAAGTTTGGTGACAAGGTTACCTTTCAGGGCTCCCCTCAAAAGCCAATAAAATGCGATGCCGTTTCCTTCCAGTAGAAGCTTTGAGCCTTTCTGTTCCCTCACAGGTGTAAGATCCTTGAGATCGACAGTGGAGACAAAGATGGATACACTCTAAAAGGCGTTTTGGGAAAGAATAAATTCCTGCACCGTGTAAGTGTTTAGATAAGGCGGACTGTCCGGGCAAGGGAGAACCGAGTTCAGATTCTGGACTGGCAACGTGACCGTATTGGTTGCGCCAACTGGGGGATTTCAACACATCCAATGTGCAATTAGATCATGAAAGCGACTGTAGCAACTTATCCTTTTGTAAAACTTGAAATAAAGTGGGGGCCCCGGTGGGTGGTAGACATTGTAGAAGGATCTCATGTTTAACAGGCCTATTAGCGAAATCACGTGCCGGCGCAAGAAAAGAACACGAGCACAACAAAAATATGGTTTTTATTCCACCGCGCGTTCTTATGAAAACACCTTGCGAAGTGATATTTCAGAATCATAGTCCAGAATAATAGTGGATATACAAAGCTGGAAACGAAGACGCAAATTTTACTCCCACAACGAACGAATTTGAGCAGGAAATGGTGATAGAAGTCAAGGCGTTCCATTATAGGTATCAAAATGTTGATGGTACAATATCATTAGTATGTCGTTGTTTGGGTTAATTTTTAACATTTTTTTAGAGCTTCCGTTTAAAAATCATGTTAGCTCCTCAAAGCCACCAGTCAGGAGGGAGCAGAGAAGATTACAAAGCAATGGGGGTAGGCAGGATTGTATCACAGAGCTTCTGGGCAAAAACAAAACAGGCGCGAGGAGGGGGCAGATCAGACTGAGTGGAGTGAGCGCTGGATTTAATTTGAAAGCCAAACACGTACAGCATGGGAAGAGAGATGGTAACTTGGCGGAACTGCGGTAAAAAGCGCAACATGCAGGGATATGCGGAGCGCACGATCTAGTGAAATCGCGGCAGGAGTCACTAGCTCGACATCCTGGATTGTCTTTGTACTCGCAGGGAAGCGGGGCGGTAAGTTAAAAGTTGCCACCAAAGGTGTTTGAGTAACAGTTATCACACCAATGAGAGGGCATAAAAATACGTCAGACTGCTCCCCCTAGTGGTTTGAAAAGCGGGTGGTACTTAACAGTAAAAATGAACAATTATTGTGCTATAGTTCCACTGGGTGTTCAAGCACTACCACCTGATCTAATTGTTCGCCTTAGGATCTCGGCCTTCCCATGCCCTTTCTTGCTTGGACTTTCCAGGGGCCTATTAGCGGGTTGCTACCAACTATTAACGTTTCCTTGACCACAAGAGGGAACAAGCACGAGGGTTAGTGTGAGATGCCCAGCAGTAGCCCCCCATGTTCCTCTTGTATTCCCCTATGTGGGATAGGGGAAACTAAGTAGGGGGATTACAACCCTTTACAAGTATAAATTAATAGGTTGGGAAATTGGGATCCCCTCCCAAACCCTACAAGACATCACCGTCCAATGCTCAACTTTCGGTTTGGGATTAGGTTATGGAGTGCGATCCTTTTTGAAACGGTCAAATAGATGAGTGGTTTCTTAAAAAAGACTCAGTGCAAGGGTCCTAAGCAGTTTATCACTGTGTATTTAAAGGCCCATTGCTCACATTGCTGCTAGTTATCGTGTTATATAAGAGGGCCCTTCTCCTACTAATGATTCGCACATTTATTGTCTTTCGAAACACTGCTTTTCCTCGACCCGACTTCTTCCTGAATTACACGCATACTAACTGCCGCTTAGCCCTGATCCTCGGACTACGGTCTGACTACACCTTGCTTCTGGTCTGACTGCGCCTGGACTAATCCTGAGTGGAACGGCTTGGGAAATCTCTGCTGGAAGTCAGATCTCTTCATAGGAGTTAGAGGTCTCAGGGAACCTTCAGCTAATTTCCTAGCTAGTAGTATAGAAAGGTTTCATATGGTGGAGGTCAAAACACCAGAACCCCACCACAATCAAATTCTAAAGCGAGCCGATAAAGGGAACCAAATAGAACGAGGAATATAATTATTAATGTTGACAGGCAGAGCTGACCCGGTTACCGTGAACCCCCCTTTCATTTTCTGCGCTTCCAGACAAGGGTTTTATTTTTCCTCTATCTTTTACCCTTATCCTTATCCTGCTTTCATTTTGTGCCGGTGTGTTGGGTGCTCCCCCAGATTAAGCCGCCTAGTACTAGGGGTGGCTGTGAATTTGCCGCGAGAACCCTGTCCGCACTCCGACCTGCGCCCCTGGCTAGGCCAGGGTAGGGGTGGCAAGATTTGGTCCGGATTGACTGACACGGTAACGATGCACCCGAACTGGAGTGCCACGTAACCTAACATTTGGGTAACACACGCATCTTAGTCCACAAACACACCACATGGACTGAAAGAGTGCAGTAGAACATTCCGTAGAAGAAGAATACCCTTAACAAAAAAGACAAACATATTATTCGTTTCGTTTAAATTCTACCTTTGGACGAGTTTAGGCTGGACGGAAAATTTATTACTAAATGATAGTGTCCTCATAAAAAACGCTCAAAAGAAAAGAAATTTGACAAAAAAAAAAATAAAATGTATTTTCACCAAAAAAATTATGGAAGTCTCGAAGAATTGAAGGTCACATCCTTGGTTTTTACGCGACCAGCCGTATTAAGTTGACCAACTAAAAATCGGACTGGATCTATCATGGTTTCCACTCGCATATGAGCCACAATCCACAATTATATAAGAATTTAGACAAACCATGCATATATTTGGTACCTTGGAGACGTGCACCCCATAGGCAGGCCCCTGGCTTTCGTGCAGGAATCATTCCAAACAAAGGCGCCTAAAAGGGCCAGTCCACAAGGTCAGATGTAAGGTGAGTGAAGTCGTGAATGATGTCCTACAACAGTTCATGTTGTCCTGGACCAAGTTTATATGATCGTGATGGAATCATGGTAATTACCATTACCCCTTTTTGTCAATCTTGTATATCACAATTGAGCCTTTTTAACACCGGGGTATCAGGAAATTCTGGATTAACTACTTAGGGGCAGGGGAGGCGTAGGTGGCAACAAAGAAAAACCAAGTATCTGCGTTGAACCTGGTATCCGTTTCCATAAATTCTGGTTCTTCCAGTCTTGGCGGGCCTTGATGCGGGTAGCCCGAAGTGTGGGAGAAGGTCAAGGGAACCACTGTAGACAACACTTCGGAGGTTCATGGTCCATTGGGGCACACACTTCACTCATTTATAAGTTGTTCATGAGAGCCAATTAATGGACCAAAGTGAGGTGCCATGACCCAATGCAATTCCAGGTGGGTAACAGAGCCCCTAAAGCTCCTGGGAAAAAAAACCTCTTTGTAAGATATTACCCCTGGATAAAGAAATGTGAAAGACTAGGCGCTAACGTTCATGGCTGTGGCGCCCCCCGCTAACAGGATCTGCTTTCTTTTAACTCCTTATGCCTCTGTTTTAATACACTATATGTAGAATGAGCTGAGGGGCGCCAGGCTTTCATAAGTGATAAAGGTTGCGAGCCAAGGACGCCCCCCGGTATCATTTTCGTAAATCTTGTACACTTTGATTTGCCAAAAACTAGAGTATTAAAATGCAAATTAAGAGCAGAAATTGCAGAGGGAGCACACACCAGAATGTCAAGTTTGGACTTGGCTGATATTAGAGCATGGAGGGCCGAAGCATGGCCCGTCCGAGCTTGATGCTCGGTCGCAGCCTTAGGGGGTACTCGAAACTGCTCGTTGCTCGGACGAAATTACTGCGCGCGTCGCGGAAAGAAAAATGGCAGCTGCCCGTCGTTTTGCTGTTGTTGGCGGACCGCAAACAGAGCCAATCACAAGCCAGGGAAGCTTACGCACTCCACCCAGCTATGAGTAAGGGTACCCTTACCCGGTCGATGAAGCCCGGTACGGTTGGAACTGGCCCCGCTCCGTGACCCGGGATGGACTAGCGCCTTGCCGCGCGGCTTCAGATCCGTATGGTTGGATGCCGCGGGAGCGAGGCTGCGCTGGTAGGTGGAAAAGCGTTTGGGTGTTCTAGTAGCGTATGTTAGGCAGGACGGAGTGCTTCTCAAAACCAACAGCCTTTGAGGCTACAATAACTGTTCTACTTTTTTGTATTTAATTTGCATATAGACCATTTGTGAGTGCATTCCGCAAGGGGTATTTTCCTTTGTGTTTCATGCCTCTTATTTTCTCACCCATATCCATATCCACAGACCGAAGCTTTTCCATTTATTGTGTTCGCCGGTTGGTGTTTGTATTTTTGTTCACTCGTCGACTAACTCCAGTTTTGTGCATTCCATCGCTAGTAGTGTGCTTGCTACTTGTACTAAGAACATAGCGTCGAGAGAAATACACGAGCTAATTAAACGCATACAGTAGGCGTCTTATATTTGATTTCTGGGTGATCTGCTGTGGGTGATAGTTTCGCCTTGCAGTTGTACTTGCCATTTTTGAGCCATGTAGTGAAGATTTGCGACACTCTTGTTCGGCGCTTAGTGACGCCAAGCAGTTCCATAGCAGAAGGGCCGGACAGTGGGAAAAAATTTAGTAGGGGTTGGATTTGCGGTGAGGCACTAAGCAGTGTCATCTCATCTGGCCTGAGTGGGTGTGTTGACTTGGCTAGGAACAATCGCATTAGCAATGGATTAGCATTGTTGGTTTTACAAACGCAACTAAAAAACATGAAAAACACAAAAAAAAACAAAAAAAAGTTTAATAAAAAAATAAAGTATAACTCTCTTTTAACAAAATTTTAACCCGGGGTGGGGGCTAGAGGGACGACGGGGCGTGGGGACGGGCCCGTAGGAGACCGTACCCAAACCAGGTGTCAGCGCGGGTTTGCGCCAATCGGCCTGTCTGGGGGGGTGAGAAGCACGACCTGCTGATGAGGGAAGCGGGGGAACGCGCACGGTATCTTACACTCCCTAGGTTCAGTCTGAGTTAGCTGGGCCTCGTGGTGGTAACGGAAGCCTGTTGAGGACAGAGAAAAAAGTAGGCGAAGGTGAGTGTCGTGGATTGCTTGACCAATTTGCTCGGGAGCCAAATTTGTCACTCACCACAGTCGAAGTCTTCACCGCAGTCCCACCCAGTTACCGAAATCGCCACCCTCCGCTCCTGGAACTTCAGCCTCCTCCCCCCCGTCTGCCCCCTCCCAGGAGGAGAAAATTGGCATTTGCACCAGGGCATACTCTGAGGAAAAACTGTTTTGGGGACCCTTTCCCAAATGTCACACACCATGTGCGGTTGTCTTGTGAGCAATTTTCCGCAGAAAGCAGGTTTTCACCCAGTCACGTCGTGAGGAGATGAAAGCCTTCACTTGACGTAAGTGAAGGGTTTACGGAGGGGGTCCGACGATGAGGCGACACGTTTCGTCAGACAGTGGGGGAAAGTGTGTCGGGCAGGAAGTCCGAGGGGGGGCAGACTGAGGGATCGTGGAGCTGATGAGTGGCACGACCTGGACTTGAAGTAGGGGTTGAGGAGGGGCACGGGGTGAAAGACCACAGTGCTTTGAGGGTGAGGACGGGAGAGGTCCTCGCCCAGAACAGGTTGGAAGACGGCGAGTCGTGGGTGGGGCCAGCGGAAGAGGCAGGGGGTGCCAGAGCTGTGCATCCGCGCCGAAATGTGTCACCTGTGAAGCTTCGTGGCGAGGGCTCTGCGGCGCGAAGGTGGCTAGTAGATCTTCAAGAGAAGTCTGGAGGGTTCTTTAAGGAAACACCGGATGACCGTACGGATGTGGTCGTGCTCACCATTTGCCAAACCGGTTAGGAGGCAGGGGTTCCACCATACTAAGCTTAAAAATACGCACCCGTATTCGCTGGCTGATTTGAATTTGCCTCTACAAACCACCACGCTCTTCTTTGCCCACCACTCCTTTCCCCTCCTTCTTATACCCCCCCATGCTCTATTCCCCTTTGTTCATCTTTATTTCCTCCCCCTCCCCTGATCCCCCTGTTCCACCCCCCCCCCCCCTTCTTGTTCCCCCTACGCGCAGTCCTCGACATGAGCCTCCACACCAGCGTTCCGCTAGCAATTACCCCAGACCGCTGGGAGGCGGGCGGGACCGCACATATAGGCAACCACCAGCCGCCCGCCCACGACCTCGTGGTTGACATCCCGAGTTGCAGCTGGCGAAGATGCTTGCCCTATTCGGCTAGGGGATGAGAACAGCAGCCTATTGGCAGGGTCCTGGCAGCGCGGCCGCCCAGTACTACCCCCCATCACACGGCTGCCATGTCCGGGGTGGCCCGTGACACCTTTTCTATTTCCCAGGAGCGGCCAGCTATGGGTCAGGGTGCAGCATGGGTGCTCGACCGCCTCCGTGTACCACACTCCCTCCATTCCCCCCCAGACACGCGACTGCCATCCCCCGTGTGTCCGGACACTTTTCTATCAGAGCCAGTCAATGGCCAGGGGGTTCATCATGGGCTTGTCTCCTGACACCCTCTACGTGCACACCCCCAGACACAGTCGAGCTGCCGGTCCTGTGGTCCTACCTTTCTATCATAGCCACAGGTTGGTCAGGGGAGCGCATGGTGCGAGGACTCAACTATGTGACTAACACAACAACATAACGCAGCTGACCATTAATGGGGCCGGTATCACCCTTTAGATAATAGCCAGTCTAGGAGGTCGGGGTATCAAGGGAAAACGAACTAATGAAACCATATGGGGAATAAACAAACATCCACCCAACAATACACGCTGAATGCCAGGTCTCGGGGTGCTCCTGGACCCTCCGGGGTCTGCCGACACCATGGGCAAAAGGCAAGAGGGGCGCGCGACCCCGCGGTGACGCACAACCCCCCCAGCCACGCGCTGCCAAGGGCCGTGTGTCTGACACCGGTCTTATCATAGCCAACCGCGAGCAGGGGGCGGGGGACGCTGCCCCGCTTGCGACAAACCCCCAACAAGCAACTGCCATGTCCCTGCTGTGTCCGGACGTCCTTTTCTTTCATAGCCAGCATGGGTCAGGGGGCAGCATGGGCGCTCTGACCCCCTCGGGGACTTACACACACCCCCATACACAAGTGAGCGGCCATGTCCTGTGTGCTCCCTGTAACACCGGAGATCAAGCAGGTCCGAAGGGTAAGGCGTCAGCATGCAAGGGTCGCAGGAATCGTTATCCGTGATCCACCAAGACATACCACGTCGTACCTGTTCAATGCATAATAATGTTGAATGACCCCTTTTATATATCATAAAAAGATACTGGTGTCTACAAGGTGAGGCAGCTAGGGGAGACCGAGGAAAAAGCTGGAAACAAAAAACTCAAAAAATTTACAGAGAAAAGGATGTGCTGACATTCACAACTTTATTAAAGAAGGAACGTGGTACAAAGGTAATTAGCGATGAAATATGTACTTTCACCTCCGCCATGTGCACCTGCATCTCCAGAGCTGTACATGTGACATGTGGGGTCCGGACACCGTTATAATCATAGCCAAATGGCAGGGTCAGCATGGGCGCTCTGACCCCCTTTCCTCAATCACACACTAACCTCCACCCCCCATACATCAGCGGAGATCGCAGGTCTCTCGCTGCGGGCCGGGACAGGTCTGAGCTCTGGTCTCCATACCGCACACAGTTGTGCGGGTCATCAGTGCTGGCCGCTGAGAAAATATGTTGAATAACCGGAAAAATATAAGGCAATCAGAGAGGACGCTGAAAAAGAGGCGACAATGGCGGTAATGAAAAATGTAGAAAAAAGAAGAAAAGAAGTGGTAAGGGGTAAGAAAGGGGTTGAGATAAATAATATGTGACATACAAACAATAAAAAGAAGAGTTAATGGAACCTGGTTTCTTCGTCAAGAAAAAACCTTGCTATCATAAGACGAATCTGTCAGGTGCAGCACTGAGTCCTCGACGCACTCTGTGAATAACACCCCCCACTCCAGCGAGCTGCAATGTCCTGTAATCCTTGAAACATTCTATAAAGCCACGTGGTCAGTCGCGTCGGTCAGAATGGCATCCTGAAAATCATGTAAATACACCCACCATACACGGCGCGCTGCCCACATGCTTGTTGATCTTCTCTCTGTGTGTACGGACACCTTTCTATCATAAGCCATCAGTAGCTGCCATGTCCTGTGTGTCCTGACACCTTTCTATCATAGCCAGCAGTGGTCAGGGGTCAGCATGGGTGCTCTGACCCCTCTGTGCAGTAAGAAGCCGCCTCGCAGGAACAAAATAGGTGCAACACCAAGGACAGTCGGCCCTCTGTGCACCACGAGGCAGCAGCCCTCTTACCCTTGTGGTCAGGTCAGGTATTACATCTCACACCCATTCTAATCAACCATGCAGATCTGTACGCCGCCATTTTACCGACACGACCACCAACAACGTAAAGTTCTTAACATTTATTGTATCCTTTAGGAGTGAACTGTCCTGACACCTTCTATCATAGCCAGCATTGGTCAGGGTCAGCATGGTGTCTCGACCCCTCTGTGACAAACCACCCATAACGCGCAGCTGTCATGTACCTGTTGTTCCTGACACCTTTCTATCATAGCCAGCACGTGTCATGGTCGCATGGGCGTCTGACCCCTCTGTGACTACACCCCCCTACACAGCGAGCTGCCATGTCCTGTTCCTGACACCTTTCTATAATAGCCAAGTGGTCAGGGGTCAGCATGGGCGCTCTGATCCCTCTGTGACTACACCCCCATACACACGCGCTGCCATGTCCGTGTGTCCTGACACCTTTCTTCATCGCCAGCAGTGCGGTCAGCATGGGGCTCTGAACCCCTCTGTGACTACATCCCCCATACACACGAGCTGCCATGTCCTGTGGTGCCTGACACTTTCTATCATAGCCACAGCTGTCAGGTCACATGGGCGGCTCTGACCCCTCTGTGACTACACCCCCATACACAGCGAGCTGCCATTCCTGTTTCCTGACACCTTTCTATCAATGCCAGCAGTGGTCATGGGTCAGCATGGGCGCTTGACCCCTCTGTGACTACAACCCCCTACACAGCGAGCTGCCATGTCCTGTGTTGTCCTGACACCTTTCTATCATAGCCAGCAGTTGCAGGGTCAGCATTGGCGCTCTGCCCCTCTGTGACTACACCCCCCCATACACAGCGACTGCCATTCCTGTGTCCTGACACCTTTCTATCATAGCCAGCAGTGGTCAGGGTCAGCATGGGCGCTCTGACCGCTCTGTGACTACACCCCATACACGCGAGCTGTCATGTCCTGTGTGTCCTGACACCTTTCTATCATAGCCAGCAGTGGTCGGTCAGCATGGGTGCTCGATCCCTCTTGACTACACCCCCCCAATACCAGCGAGCTGCCCATGTCCCTGTTGTTGCCTGACACCTTTCTATCATAGCCAGCATGGTCATGGGTCAGCAGGGGCTCTGACCCTCTGTACTACACCCCATCACAGCGAGCTGCCATGTCCTGTGTCCTACCCTTTCATCTCCAGCAGTGGTCAGGGTCACAGGGTGCTCTGACCTCTCTGTGACACACCCCCCAATACACAGCGAGCTGCCATGTTACTATGTGTCCTGAAAACCCTGTCTATCAATAGCCAGCAGGTGGTCGGGTCAGCATGTCGCTCGTGACCCCTCTGTGACTACACCCCCATACACAGCGAGCTGCATTCCTGGTCCCGACACTTTTATCATAGCCAGCAGTGGTCAGGGGTCAGCATGGTCGATTACCCCTCTGTGACTTCAACCCCCATACACAGCTGCCATGTCCTGTGTGTCCTGACACTTTCTATCATAGCCAGCAGTGGTCAGGGGTCAGCATGGCGCTCTGACCCTCTGTGACTACACCCCCATACACAGCGAGCTGCCATGTCCTTGTGTCCTGACACTTTCTATCATAGCCAGCATGTGGTCGGGTCAGCATTGGGCTCTACGCCCTCTGTGACTACACCCCCCATACACACGGCTGCATGTCCTGTGTGTCCTGACACCTCTCTATCATAGCCAGCAGTGGTCAGGGGTCAGCATTGGCGCTCTGACCCCTCTGTGACTACCCCCCCATACACAGCGAGCTGCCATGTCCTGTGTCCTGACACCTTTCTATCATAGCCACAGTGGTCATGGTCAGCATGGGCGCTCTGACTCCCTCTGTGACAATACCCCCCATACACAGCGCGCTGCCATGTCCCTGTGTTCCTGACACCTTTCTATCATAGCCAGCATGTGGGTAGCAGCATGGCGCTCTGATCCCCTCTGTGACTACACCCCCATACACACAGCGCGCTGCCATGTCCTGTGTGCCTGACACCTTTCTATCTGATCATAGTGGCAGGTGGCATCATCCTGCTGACCCCTTTGTACTCCACGTCCCCTACCACACACGCTCCATTCCTGTTTCCTGACACCTTTCTATCATAGCCAGCAGTGGTCGGGTCTCATGGGCGCCTGACCCCCTGACACACCCCCCTACCCAGCGACTGCCATCCTGTGTTTTCACTGAAACCTTTTCTATCATATCCAGTCCAGTTTGGGTCCTTGGGCCTCCAGCTGGCGAGCAGAGGGTACGGATCAGCTCCATGACGCCCTGTCTGTACTCTGCCCCCTCGCCTCACGCGAGCTGCCAGTCCTGTTTCTGACACCTTTCTCTCATACCAGCAGTGGTCAGGGGTCAGCATGGGCGTCTCGACCGCTCTGTGACTACACCCCATACACATCGGGCTCATGTCCTGTGGTTTCCTGAACCTTTCTATCATAGCCACAGTGGTCAGGGGTCAGCATATGTCCCCTGATCCCCTCTGTGACTACAACCCCCATAAACAGTGAGCTGCCATGTCCTTGTGTCCTGACACCTTTCTATCATAGCCAGCAGTGGTCAGGGCGTCGCATGGGTGCTTCTGCCCCTCTGTGACTACACCCCCATACACAGTAGATGCGTTGCATTTCCTGTGTGTCCGACACTTTCTATCATAGCCAGCAGTGGTCAGGGTCCACATGGCGCTCTGACCCCTGTGACTACACCCCCATACAACCGCAGCTGCCATGTCCTTGTGTCCTGACACCTTTCCATCATAGCGCAGGTGGTCGGGTCAGCATGGGCGCTCTGACCGCTCTGTGCTACCCCCCCATACACAGGCAAACTGCGACTGCATCCGTAGATTTCATTTTGTCCTGACACCTTTCTATCATAGCCAGTGGTCCAGGGGTCAGGCCTGGGTGCTTGCCAGATCCCTTGTGACTACACCCCCGCCCCATACACAGCGAGCTCCATGTTCCTGACACTTTCTATCATAGCCAGCAGTGGTCAGGGGTCAGCATGGGCGCTCTGACCCCTCTATGACTACAACCCCCATACAAAGCGAGCTGCCTGTCCCTGTGTTCCTGACACCTTTTATCATAGCCAGTCATTGGCCAGGGGTCACATGGTGCTCTACCCCTCTTTGACTACCCCCCATACACAGCGAGCTGCCATGTCCTCGTGTGTGCTGACACCTTTCTTCATAGTCACCAGCCAGTGGTCAGGCAGCATGGGCGCTCTGACCCCTCTGTACTACACCCCCATACCAGCGAGCTGCCATGTCCTGTGGTCCTGACACCTTTCTCTAATTGATAGCCAGCAGTGGTCAGGGTTCAGCATGGGGCTCTGACCCCTCTGTGACACACCCCCCATACACAGCGAGCTGCCATGTCCTGTGTCCTGACACCTTTCTATCATAGCAGCCAGTGGTCAGGGTCAGCATGGGCGCTCTGACCCCTGTGACTACACCCCCCATACACGCGAGCTGCCATGTTCCTGTGTGTCCTGACACCTTGCTATCATAGCCAGCATGTGTCAGGGGTCAGCATGGGTTCTCTGACCCCTCGTGCACTACATCCCCCATACACAGCGAGCTTCCCATGTCCTGTGTGTCCTGACACCCTTTCTATCATAGCCGCAGTGGTCAGGGTACAGCATGGGCGCTCTGACCCCTCTGTACTACACCCCCATACACAGCGAGCTGCCATGTCCTGTGTGTCCTGACACCTTTCTAAATAGCCATCATGCTGACGGGGTCAGCATGGGCTCTGACCCCTCTGTTGACTACTCCCCATACACACGCGACTGCCATGTCCTGTGTGTCCTGACACCTTCTATCATAGCCAGCATGGGTCAGGGTCAGCATGGGCTCTGACCCCTCTTGTGACTACACCCCCCATACACAGCGAGCTGCCATGTCCTTGTGTCCTGACACCTTTCTATCAGTGCAGCAGTGTCAGGGGCATGCATGCGCTCTGACCCTTCTTTGACTACACCCCCATACACACGGAGCTTGCCAGATCCTTGTGTTTCTAGAAATTACAACCCATGTCTCCAAATATCTTCACTGGGAGCCTCTGTGTAGTCTGTGATTTTTTTAGTTTAAGAATTGAATAAAAAATATTGTTGTTTTTGTACCCTCAAAGATTGTTTTGAGTGTTTGGTTTACAAGTGCATTTTCCTACATATAGGTAGTATATTCTCATAGGTTGATAAGTATTTTGGTGCTCTGATTCATAGGTATTTATTGTATTTCTGTTTTTTCAGAGACTGTTAACAGTATAAAGATGATGGATTTCCATAATAGGGAATCGAATTGGGCTGCAATGGTGACCCAGGTTTTTAATGAGCGAGCTGCAGATGTGGGTGCCTCGGGTGATCAGGATTTACGCACTACCCAACGATCTTTGAAGGAGCATTTGAAAAAACGTACTAAATCATGGTGGAATAAGGCATCCCTGGAACAATATCTTTCTAAAAATTTGATTCCAAGAGGTCTCCGGATCCAAGTGTTTCCGGCGTTTCAGTTGGAGGATGAGACAGTAAGGAAAAGATGGGAGGAAGCATGCAACAATTGTTCTCGTACCTTTATTGAACTCCTGGTAGGAGTGGAAAAAAAGAATCTGGAGGCCATAGAAAAGGTAATATTGCCATTGCAAGACAAGCTAAAAGAACTCTCCACCCCTGACGTACAAAAGTACTTTGAGCATGACCTTGAGCTCGAGTATCAAAAGTGGGAGAAGGAGATTCAACAAATTAAAGTTAAAAAATTCCAGAGAGACTTAGGAGACTTTCAAAAAAACCAAGTTTATAGATGGCAGAGACGAAGAATGGGAGGAATAAATAGATCAAGGACTGTATCCTCTACATCATATGATTCCGTGACATCCGGTGAATCGGGGGCTGAAGCCAACAATGAACGCGAATACATGAGACATCGGTTTGGAGCAAGAGGGACACCGGCGAAAAGGAAAAATCTGAACACAGAAGGAAGTGGACAACTTAAGCCCAAGAAGATCTGGAAACAATTCAGGCATTAGAAGAATTGATGAATGAGCCAGATGCCTCTCAAAGTTCATAAAGATGCCACCAAACCTCCCGGACGACCTATCGTATCTGGGTGTGGAAGCCTTTGTGAACCGGTGTGTCGCTTTATTGACTACTACCTACAACCATGTGTTGAAAATCTGCCATCATATATTCGGGACTCGACGGATGTCCTGCAACGATTGAATGGCGTATCTCTTGAGCCCAATATGTATTTGGTATCCTGCGATGTAGAGTCTCTATATACCTGCATTGGACACACACAAGGCATAAAGGCGGCAAATTTCTTTTTGAGACAATGTAATCTGGATCCGGAATTGGGTACCGAAGAGTCTTTGGATAACTTCCTCTGCCTTCTTAACTTTAATGACCAGAATATCAGACTTACACATGTTGTGAGCCAAAAAAGGATGGAATTCCTGGATATTGAAATTCTGGTGGACAACTCGGGGCAATTGAATACCAAAATTTTCCGCAAGAAGACATCAGTCAATGCCATTCTACACTCCTCATCGTCTCATCTGCCACATATGATACGCTCGATCCCCACAGGTCAATTTTTACGTGCCCGAAGAATTTGCGATACTGACTCTCTTTTTGAAGAAGAAGCTCGTGTATTACAACAACGCTTTCAACAAAGAGGCTATCAGGATGAGGATATCCATAGAGCCTATAGACGGGCCAAGCAGGAAAATCGGAATAACCTCCTGATGGTCAAACCTCGTAAACCTGCAAATGATCAGGTAGTGGCTAAGAAAAGCCGATCGATTGGCGACATGTTGGTAAGGAGCCACTACACACCGAATTATCCGAAAAACTACATATTTGGTTCTAGGGGGCCCCAATGGGGATCTGTAGCCTGTGGACATTGTTCCATTTGCAAGTTGATTCCTGATGGTCAAACCTCGTAAACCTGCAAATGATCAGGTAAGAATCGTGACACCTTATAATGCACAGTGGAACAAGATCAAGGGCATTGTAAAAAGATTTTGGCCTATATTATTATCAGATCCAGAAGTTAACAAGTTTGTTTCCCCTGGTCCACAGGTAGTGGCTAAGAAAAGCCAATCGATTGGCGACATGTTGGTAAGGAGCCACTACACACCGAATTATCCGAAAAACTACATATTTGGTTCTAGGGGGCCTCATTGGGGATCTGTAGCCTGTGGACATTGTTCCATTTGCAAGTTGATGATTAAAACCAATACATTTTCGGATTCCAAGTCCAATAAGACGTTTCCAATTGTACATTTTATCAACTGTAGCTCCTCAGGAGTTATCTACATGCATGGCTTTATTCCTTCACCTTTCCATATAACTGTTTCTCTTGATCAAAAATTTTTTGATAACTCAGGTAACTTTTCCGGTCAATTTTTTGATAACTCAGGTAACTTTTCCGGTCACTGTAATAGATACCTGGTTTATATAGCTCCCCTCTGCTATATGCATGATATGTGCTGCATTGCGGCACATATTTTGTGTATTTCTGTATATATACCTGGGCCGACATCCCGGTCTTCTGCTTCGCTGTCGCGTTCGGCTTGTCCGGGATGTGCTGCGCATGCGCGCCTGTTCTTGCCTGGGCTCGGCTTTTTTCGTATATCTCTTTGTATTGTTTTGTGGACGTGCACACATTTTGTCGTGTGCGCAATGGAACGTCTGTCTGCGCAGTCGCATTGGCGCGCAGTAGACGCCGGCGGCGGGCACACATTTTGACGCAGGCGCAATATAACGTCCTTCTGCGCAGTCGCATTAGCGTGTAGCAGACGCCGGCAGCGAGGGTACTCAGGTCCGGGACGCCGGATCGTGAGTAATAGGGCAAACAAAGGGTTAATTATCATGTGCACAACTGATTGTGAGTATAGGGCAAACAAAGGGTTAATTATCATGCGCACAACTGATTGCAGGGTGGAGTTTATGTTAGATCCTGATTGGTTAGTCCTTGCTTTATATGGGGGGAGTGGAAGCATTACCACCATCACCCCTTGAAGAAGAGGCGAAACGCGCGTCGGGGTTTTGGTGGCCATGTGGACCGGGATATACTAATTAACATCCTTATCTGGAGGCTGCCGTTGACTTGGTTCCATGATGCAGCCGGGTGTGTATGCCTATATAGTTTTGTTTACTCTTTGATAATACTAAGTTGTAATATATGCTTTGCTAGCTGGTATCCTGTGTAGATGTTTACAAGTGATGTTTACAAATGATGTTTACACATTTGTACTATTAAGTTACAATACGTTGTTTTGCTAGCTGTGATTATACAATATTAGGCTTTTCACACTTCACACACAGATTGACCATCTGTGTGCTATACTCATTTTGATTCCCTCGGCCACATGTCCACCTGTTTAAGATTTTGTGTATGTATGTTTTTTAAATGATTTTAAACTGTCCCTGTGTAGTCTGTGATTTTTTAGTTTAAGAATTGAATAAAAAATATTGTTGTTTTTGTACCCTCAAAGATTGCATGGGTGCTCTGACCCCTCTGTGACTACACCCCCATACACAGCGAACTGCCATGTCCTGTGTGTCCTGACACCTTTCTATCAAAGCCAGCAGTTGTCAGGGGTCAGCATGGATGCTCTGACCCCTCTGTGACTACACCCCCCATACACAGTGAGCTGCCATGTCCTGTGTGTCCTGACACCTTTCTATCATAGCCAGCGGGGGGGGGGCAGAGGGCACATACTGGTGAGGCAGAGTACACATTACTAGGGGTAGAGGGCACATTACTGGGGGGCAGACGATGAACAAAAAAAAGAACTTTTGATCTTTCCAATTGGCTACAATAAGACATAAAGTGAAAAATGTAAAGGGTCCGAATAGTTTCATTAGTCACTGTATGTGGCCTCTAGCATCATGTGCTTGGTTGGTGTGTTGGCTGGGGTCATGTATGTGCCTCCTCTAGCACGATGTGCTTGGTCGGTGTGTTGGCTGGGGTCATGTATGTGCCTCCTCTAGCATGAGGTTCTTGGTCGGTGTGTTGGCTGGGGTCATGTATGTGCCTCCTCTAGCATGATGTGCTTGGTCGGTGTGTTGGCTGGGGTCATGTATGTGCCTCCTCTAGCATAATGTACTTGGTCTGTGTGTTGGCTGGGGTCATGTATGTGCTCTCCTGTAGCATGAGGTACTTGGTCGGTGTGTTGGCTGCGGTCATGTACGTGCCTCCTCTAGCATGATGTGCTTGGTCGGTTTGTTGGCTGGGGTCAGCATGAGGTTCTTGGTCGGTGTGTTGGCTGGGGTCATGTATGTGCCGCCTCTAGCATGATGTGCTTGGTCGGTGTGTACGCTGGGGTCATGTATGTGCCTCCTCTAGCATGATGTGCTTGGTCAGTGTGTTGGCTGGGGTCATGTATGTGCCTCCTCTAGCATGAGGTTCTTGGTCGGTGTGTTGGCTGGGGTCATGTATGTGCCTCCTGTAGCATGAGGTTCTTGGTCGGTGTGTTGGCTGGGGTCATGTTTGTGCCTCCTCTAGCATGAGGTTCTTGGTCGGTGTGTTGGCTGGGGTCTCTCTCGGCTTTTTTCCTCTTCTCTCCTCTCCTCTGTCTCTCTCGGCTTTTTTCCTCTTCTCTCCTCTGTCTCTCTCCACTGGTTGAACAACAAATTTAGTTTACAATAATAACCATGACTTACAAATCCTCCGGACCCTGCCCCCTCTATATGTCTCTGACCTCACCAGACAATACCGTCCCACACGTAATCTCCGCTCCTCACAGGACCTTCAGCTTTACTTTATTACCATCTGCTCTTTTCACAACCGTCACCAGGTCTTCTCCCGAGCTTCCCCCAGACTCTGGAACTTGCTACCAAAATGTGTCAGACTGTCCCCCACTTTCCGAACCTTCAAGCGTAACCTGAAAACCCCCCGGTTCAGGATCTACAACACATGACAACTGCCCCGCCCCCCTATAGACTGTGATCCCTCCTCCTACTTGTCTCTTAACCTCTGTAGTTCTCGTATCTGATCTTGTCTTAGTGTAATGTATGTGACCCCCTTACTGATTGTACAGCCCCAGGGAATTATAATAATAAGGATGGTGGGGTCCCTGTGTGATAGCACCAACAGCCTCAAACTTCGGAATAACACAGGCTACTCCACATCCAGGACTTATTATTCATCCCAGGACAGCGACTTATAAGGAAATACCCTGAAACACACAAACGCCGGGCACCGCTAATGTAAGGTATAAATCCATATCCAAAGCCAACAACACGCAAATTATAATGATAATTATAGTGACACAAACCATCCATTGTGGATAGGGGTAAGAGGGTCCCACCAACCAGCTCCCACAACACCGACCTGTAAGACCCCCCAGGTAACAATCACATCACAATCAGGGTAACAAATACTACAGGGAGTATAAGAATGATCAAGCAATAACAAAAAAAGTCACCCCAGTACCCAGTGCAGTCCTGGGTGACTGGCTGTAGTCATGTGATAACAGATGGAATCGCTATTAGGAAATATTCTAATTATTAGACCTGGGGCCAAAACTGCTGACAGTGGCCCCTACAAGCCCCTGCAACCTGTGTGTTACCTGACACCACGGCTTCATCACAGGAGACGTTCCCTGCAGGGCACAAGATTATGAAATACGACAAGGTGTAGTACAGGTGACGCACATGGGTAACCTCCACCCACGACACAGTCTCCCATTCACCCACCGCCAGTGATTAGGACTTGGTAACAACTCAATAGACTTGGTCTCCCCACATCAGGCTCCTCTCCTTAAATTGACATTCATTAGGATATCTCCAATAAATCCATCCTGGCCTTCCAAGACAGACTGTCAGACCACTGAGGGATCACATGACATTGGGCCAGAGAGGTCTACGAAGAGGAAAGATGCAATGTTTCCAACTGGAAAGACGTAGCAGCTAGCCAGGGAACGGAGGATAGACATATACACAGACACACAGCAGGTCTTAGAGGTCAGGACTACCACATCTAGAAGGTGACTCCACAGGTCACAAGGCACTAGACCATTTTATCCTATGTGTGGACATCCTGAGGAGGCCTCAGTGTAGATACCACACAGCTAAGACAGACACATCGGACCCCCATCTCTGCTCTGACTCCTTTTTGTATCTTGTGTTTAGGTGACGCATTCAGTGAAGAAGCCAACAAGCGGTTTGAACAATACAGGGGACAGCTCAACAACCAGATCCTTTAGTGCATGGTCCATGTTCCTTCACCTCCAGACACAACCATTTTCACCCAAGAATCTTGAATATGGGAGAAGTTCAGACCCAAAAAGAGGATGGCCACTGCTGGGGACCACTGGTGTGGTTATCCACCAGCTGCCACGTGTACTGGGGGCTTCAGTGCCTGATAACTATGCGTCTTTGCTTCTTGTTGTGGTGTCCATCTCTGCTGCTCTCAGTGCTAAGTTGTTGATGTTGAGCTGGACAAGGACAGGAGATAAGGTGATCCCCAAATATCATATAAGCAGTTTCCGACCACCCAAAAGACCCCAGTAACATCTGTGAGGAGGCTGCGAGCTGTACTCAGATGTTCCTCCTAGGCCACAGCTGGACCATTCCTACAGCTGCCGGATCTTCTGCCATGCACACCTAGAGCAGTCGTTCTTATCCTATAGGTGCTACTAACACCCCAGTCCTGTGCTCATCCTCATGTTTACATCTCCTCACGTGGAAGCCATACATGTGGCTCCTCATAGGTGCTCACAGAAATAACAGGGATTTCTGCTACTAAATGTTGCGGGTTTTGGGTCATAAATTTTTTCATAATCACCTGGCGACTGCAGTGTTTTATTAAAACCAGCAAAGTACAGGAGGAGAAGCTGGAGCAACATCTCAGGGCTTAAAGTGTAAGACAACAACAAAGGGCAGGCCCAAGAATCTGCACAAAGTGACTACATCAGGTGCGGGAAATGAAAGGTGCAAACACATCACCAAGACAAAAGGAGAAGCCAGGAAAGGAGAGGACCACCCTGTACCACCCTTAGAAAGAACATTGACGTCTCCCTCCTCTCTCAGAACCAGTCTATTTGTTCTGTGGTCACAGATAAACCCAGCGCCCTCTCCCAGATCAGCAGATGTACAGGTGCTGGGAGATCTATAGGTAGGGTGTTGTGGGTTACACTCCTTGCGTCACCTAGGCTCTCAAAGGGGTACATGGCCCTAGGGAGGTCAGATAATGCCTGTGTTGAATTACCGGCAGTGGTTGTAGCGGATGAGGTAAAGTGATGGCATTCAACTCCTCACCCATAGACCAGCGACCCCCTTCAAAAAGTGCTCAGCTCTATAACACTTACTGTGCAACCACGGTTCAAATACCCGTCAAGGTCCACATCCAAGTTGGCATAACCCAGAATTGAGCATAGAGGAGAGAAGTTCTGGCTAGAAAAGATCTTACTCAGGATTGCTAAGGTGGGCCCAATGGTAGCATGTGGATGCAGGAATTGCAGGCCCCAGCAAGCATACAGTGGGTATGGAAAGTATTCCGGCCCCTTTACATTTTTCACTCTTTGTTTCATAGCAGCCAATTGGCAAGATCAAAAAAGTTCTTTTTAATGTTCATTAATGTCCACTCTTCCCCCATCCTGACAGAAAAATAAAGAAAATAAGACCTCACAGCTCACTGTGCATGTCACAGCACATGAGAATCATGAAGTCTAAGGAACTGCCCAAGGAGCTCAGGGACAGAATTGAGGCAAGGCACTGATCAGGCACTGGTTACAGAAGAATTTCTGCAGCTCTCAAGCACAAACAAGAGCACAGTGACCACCATAATCCTTAAATGGAAGAAGTTTGGAACGACCACAATTCTTCCTCTACCTGGCTGTCCAGCCAAACTAAGCAATGGTGGGAGAAGAGCCTTAGTGAGAGGTAAAGAAACACCCCAAGATGACTGTGACTGAGCTCCAGAGGAATAAGATTCTCTGCTCGGATGAGATGAAGGTTGGACTTCCTGATGATAATATCAAGCGGTGGAGAAAACCAGGCGCCGCTCATCACCTGCCAAATACAATCCCAGCAGTGACACATGGGGGCAGCATCAGGCTATGGTGGGGTGGTGCCCAATACTAGGGGGAAGCAGCATCATGCTATGGGGAGGACAGGATCACTGGATGTAATGGAAGGAAAGATGCATGCGGCCAAGTACAGAGATCTCCTGGATGAGAACCTCTTCCAGATGCTCTGGACCTCAGACTGGGCCGAACCTTCCAACAAGACAATGACCCTAAGCACAAGCTACAATACCACAGCAGAGGCTTCAGAACATCTCTGACCATTCCTGACAGGCCCAGCCAGAGTCCGGACCTAAACCCAATGGAGCATCTCTGGAGAGACTGGAGAATGGCCTCCACCAACGTTCTCCATCCAACCTGAGGGACCTGGAGAGGATCTGCGAGGAGGCAGAGGATCCCCAAATCCAGGGGGTAAAAACTTCCCTAGTAGACTCCGGGCTGCACCAGCTCCAAAGCTTCTACTCAACACTGAGCAAAGGGGCCGAATACTCATCACTGGGGGAGATTACAGGTTTTCTTATTTAATAAATGAGCAAAAATATCTACATTACTGGAGGGGGCAGAGGGCACATAACTGGGGGGGGGAGAGGGCCGTGGGGGGGGGGAGAGGGCACATTACTGGGGGAGCAGAGGGTACATTTCTGGGGGAGCAAAGAGTACATTACTGGGGGGCAGAGGGCACCGAGGCCCGAATACTATACTACCGGGGGCTGAGTACTTATCACCGGGGAAGATTCCAGGTTTTCTTTTAAAAATGAGCAAAAAATAATCAAACATTACTGGGGGGGCAGAGGGGAAACATTACTGGGGGGCAGCGAAAGAGGGCACATTACGGGGGGGCAGCAGGGCACATACTGGGGGAGGCAGCAGAGGGCACATTATGGGGGGGCAGCAGAGGGCACATACTGGGGGGGGAGGCAGAGGGCACATTACTGGGGGGGAGGCAGAGGGCACATTACTGGGGGGGAGGCAGAGGGCACATTACTGGGGGGGAGGCAGAGGGCACATAAATGAGCAAAAAAATTACTTTTTTGATCTTACCAAATGTTTGCAATGAAGCAAAGAGTGAAAATTACACACAAGCCAAGGGGACTCAGAAGTAAGTTCTAGGAAGATCCACAGATTATCCACAACTATGTCGGCAACAATCCACGAAAAGTGAGAAGCGGAGTGGGAGGTCACAAAATCAGGATGCCCAATGCCCCCGAGGACTTGGGAAGAAAGAGCAGAGAGTGCACATAGTGGGGCAGATTTACTTACCCGGCCCATTCGCGATCCAGCGGCGTGTTCTCTGCGCTGGATTCGGGTCTGGCCGGGATTTATGAAGGTAGTT
>WNYA01000923.1:20555-103176 GCA_019512145.1 Engystomops pustulosus | reverse complement strand
TCACAGCACCCCGCTACCACGGTCTCTACCGGGCCAAATCTTCCACATATGGTGCTTCGGATTGCGGGCAGTTCAAAAAGACATACACCTGAAGGGCTTGCTACATCCTGCAACATTGCATGGCCTGGGTGAAAGTGCAGGATAAAGCCAAGATGGAGGACTTTATTAAATACCTGCAAGAGGAGGCCAGAGCTAATCGGCAGCAGCAGCAGGAAGAGTCCCTGGCTAATCGGCAGCTGCAGCAAGCCATGCTCCAGCAGCAGGAGGAGAGGTCCCGCCAGCAGCAAGCCATGTTCCAGCAGCAGGAGGAGAGGTCCCGCCAGCAGCAGGAGGAGAGGTCCCGTCAGCAGCAAGCCATGTTCCAGCTGCAGGAGGAGAGGTCCCGCCAGCAGCAGGAAGAGTCCCGAGCCATGTTCCAGCTGATGATGGAGAAGTTTTCTGGCATTATGGCAGCACAGCAAGCGACGACTACTGAGGGGTCCCATACTGGTCTACAAGGGTACCCGGTTGTCCAGCGTTCCGCACGGGCTGCAGTACAAGAGGCTTTACAAAAAATGGCGACGACCGACGACGTGGAGGCGTATCTCACAGTGTTCGAGCGAGTAGCTGAGCGAGAGGAGTTACCGGCTGAGCAGTGGGCAGATGTCCTGGCACCGTTCCTGACCGGCGAGTCGCAGAAGGCTTACTACGACCTGAGTGAAACGGAGGCCCGTAAGTACCCCCAGCTAAAGGCGGAGATTCTGGCTCGTCTTGGGGTCACCATTCAAGTTCGCTCCAGCCGGGTCCATCAGTGGGCTTACTCAGAAAAATTACCCCCACGCTCCCAAATGCATGACCTGATCCATCTTGTCCGGAAGTGGCTACAACCAGAGGACTGCACCCCAGCACAGATGGTAGAGAGAGTGGTCCTCGACAAATTCACCCGTTCTCTGCCCTCTCGGCTCCAGCGGTGGGTTGGACAGGCCGGTCCCACAAAAGCTGAGGAGCTTGTGTCCCTAGTAGAGAGGTATCGGGCTACGGAGGACCTTCTACTTACCTCTCCGACACGAAGCAGTGCCAGTGACAGGGTCACCAAACCAGCTGGTAAGACTGCTACTGTGGAAAAGGGGAGACATGTCAGGTTGGGAGGGGGTTCATTGGGGGGCGTGGATACCCAGAAACCCAGTGAGGCTCGTGACAGAGGTCATGGCCGTATCCAGTGCTGGCGGTGCCATGAAATGGGCCATATTGCTGCCAACTGTCCACTGTCAGTGGAGCCAATGGACTGCAACCAGACCCGGCGAGTGTCGCTGTTTGCCCGGCCAGTTCTGGCGGCTGAGTCAGTAACGGATGCAGAACCCCAAGTATGCATGGTCACAATCGGTGATCACACAGTGGAAGCCTTGCTAGACTCGGGGAGTCTGGTCACCCTGGTGCGGGGAACTTTGGTTGATCCGGGACTATACAGTGGGCGGAGAGTGGGAGTGTTGTGTATACATGGGGACACTCGCGAATATCCCACTGCTGTCATCAACCTACACACCCCTTGTGGTACTGTTACCCATGAAGTGGGGGTGGTGGGGACCCTTTTTCATGAGGCTATTATCGGCAGAGACTTACCGGTGTTTTGGGACCTCTGGAGACGAAGACCCACCTCAGGTGCTGTTGCAGATAATGGACATCAGGTATGTCCGGCCTTGGCCCCTGAACCCTTTGAGGCCGATGTACCCACACCAGCAGTAGGGGTGACCCCATGTGATGAATTCTCTCCCCTAGAGGTCCTAGCTGGTGAGGTCGAGGGCCACGAGGAGGTGGCCGACATGCTGGACCTTGAGATTTCCCGTGAAAATTTTGGGGCTGCACAGCTACAGGACCCTACCTTGGTTAAGGCACGGGAGAATGTTAAGGTGATAAATGGGGTACTCCAAATACCAGGGGCTGATAAAATATACCCCCGAATGGTGATTATTGGGGAACTGTTGTACAGGGTCGACCAGATACGGGGTGAGGAGGTTGAGCAACTGGTAGTACCCCAATCTCACCGTAGGCTGGTGCTAGAGTTGGCACACAAACATGTGCTGGGAGGGCACTTAGGGGCTGAGAAGACCCGAGAGAGGATCCTGCAGCGATTTTTCTGGCCCGGGGTGTGGGAGGAGGTAAACCGGTATTGTAGCTCCTGCCCTGAGTGCCAACTTACTGCCCCGGTCTCCCACTTCAGGAGTCCTTTGGTCCCCCTACCAATCATAGAAGTGCCCTTTGAACGGATTGCAATGGATCTGGTTGGCCCCATAGTCAAATCCTCCAGGGGGCACCAATACATCCTAGTTATCCTGGACTACGCTACGCGGTATCCCGAGGCGATTCCATTAAGGAACACCTCCTCCAAAAATATTGCTAGGGAGCTGTTCCAGGTGTTCTCCCGCACAGGCCTCCCCAAGGAAATCTTGACTGACCAGGGTACCCCATTCATGTCTAGGGTAATGAAGGAGATGTGCAAGTTACTACAGGTAAAACAGCTCCGCACCTCTGTGTATCATCCTCAGACAGATGGCTTGGTCGAGAGGTTTAATAAGACCTTGAAGGGGATGCTTAAGAGGGTGGTCAGCAAAGATGGGAAGGACTGGGATTGTTTGTTACCCTATTTGATGTTTGCCATACGGGAAGTTCCCCAGTCCTCCACGGGTTTCTCACCATTTGAGCTGTTATATGGCCGTTCCCCACGTGGGCTTTTGGATGTAGCCAAGGAGACCTGGGAACAGGAGAGGACTCCCCACCGTAGTGTGATAGAACACGTCTCCCTTATGCATAGCGGCGGTAATGCCCCTTGTAAAGGAGCACATGACAAGGGCACAAGAGGCCCAGTCTAGGGTCTACAATAGGTCAGCCAGACTCAGGACCTGTAACCCAGGCGACAGAGTGCTAGTTCTGGTGCCCACCGTGGAGAGCAAGTTCCTGGCCAAATGGCAAGGACCATATGAGGTCATGGAGAGAGTGGGGAAGGTAACCTACAGGGTATCTCAGCCGGGGAGGAGGAAACCCGAACAGATATACCACGTGAACCTCCTAAAGCCATGGAGGGAAAGAGAGTCCCTGGTGGCCAGGGGAGTAGAGAAGGCGTCTGTCTCCAAGAAGGGGACACCGGAGGTAGGTGTACCCGATGCCAAGGTGCCTGAAGTACGGATCTCGGAGTCCCTCTCCAGGGCCCAGATTCAGGAAGCGAAGGAGTTTGTGCTCCGAAATGTAGATGTGTTCTCTAAGTTACCGGGACGTACTTCAGTCATCAAGCATGACATCATAACCGAACCCCACATCCGGGTACACCAAAAACCCTACCGGGTCCCTGAAGCGCGCCGGCTTGCCATATCCGAAGAAGTCAGGCAGATGTTAGACCTGGGGGTTATCGAGGAATCTAAAAGTGACTGGTCGAGTCCTATTGTGTTGATTCCCAAACCTGATGGTTCCCTACGGTTCTGCAATGATTTTAGGAAGTTGAACGAGGTGTCCAAATTTGACTCCTATCCCATGCCCAGGGTTGACGAGTTGATAGAACGACTTGGACAGGCTAGGTTCTTCTCCACCCTTGACCTGACGAAAGGGTATTGGCAGGTACCCCTGACTGACAGGGCTAAAGAGAAGACCGCTTTTGTTACCCCTGATGGGCTTTTTCAGTACGTGGTACTCCCCTTTGGGCTACATGGGGCTCCCGCCACATTCCAGAGGTTAATGGATCTCGTGCTAAAACCTCACCGGAGTTATGCCTCGGCCTACTTGGATGACATCATAGTCTATAGTAACGACTGGGAGAGTCATCTAGCCAAAGTACAAGCAGTGGTAGACTCCCTGAGGGCAGCAGGGCTGACAGCGAACCCCCAAAAGTGTGCACTGGGTCTGGAAGAGGCCCGTTACCTGGGGTACCGTATTGGGCGAGGGGTCATCAAACCCCAAGTAAATAAAGTAGAGGCGATCCAGCAGTGGCCACGACCTTTGAGCAAGAAGCAAGTGAGGGCTTTTCTGGGCATAGTGGGCTATTATCGCCGATTTATCCCCGATTTTGCGACAATAGCGGCACCCCTGACTGACCTGACTAAGGGTAGCAGGGCGGTGATGGTAAAGTGGAGTGAAGAGGCTGAGGGGGCGTTTCAGCGACTTAAGACGGTTTTGTGTGAGGGACCGGTACTGATCACCCCTAACTTCACCAAGACCTTTATTGTACAGACTGACGCTTCTGACGTGGGCTTGGGGGCTGTCCTGTCCCAAGTAGTGGGGGGTGAGGAACATCCTGTAACATTCCTGAGCCGCAAGCTCACACCTCCTGAAAAGAACTACAGTATAGTTGAGAGGGAGTGCTTGGCGATCAAATGGGCTCTGGAATCCCTGAGGTATTATTTGGTAGGGCGGCAGTTTACACTAGTGACTGATCACTCTCCCCTAACCTGGATGAGTCAGGCCAAGGAGAGGAACGCCAGGGTCACAAGGTGGTTCCTCATGCTCCAGAATTTTAAATTCACGGTGGAACATCGAGCAGGAAAGCTGCATGGGAATGCCGATGCCCTATCCCGTACCCACTGTCTGATGGCCAAAAGTGTTCGTCCCCACAGGGTCAAACAGAGGGGGAGGGTATGTGAGACACTGAAGGGGTTAACTGTGGATGGGCGGTATGTTTCCCCTAGGTTTTTCTTCTATGCAAGGCCTTAGTGCTGAGGTGGGTTTGTCCAGCACCTTGGACACAGGTGATGGGTGCAGACTAATGAGGCTGCATAAATTGACTCAGCAGAGTTGAGTTGGTTGTCTCTCTGTGGAAGGAGGCTGAGAGGACACAGCCCTGACCTCTGTGTCTGGAGCAGCCACGTGATCTCTGTATAGTGTGAGGTAGGGGACTACTTGTATAGTTAGTACCCTGACGGGTAGGTTTTTTTTGTTTGTTTATTCAAATACCTGAATGTAAAGGCTGGTTTATTTTGCTGCAATAAACGCAGGCAAGACCTGTTTGGACTGTATCCTGGTGTCACTGTCTTGAACTGCATCACAGCACCCCGCTACCACGGTCTCTACCGGGCCAAATCTTCCACAGACCCAAAAAACACTAGCTTTTCCCAAAGTGCCAACACTGCAATTTACGCAGTAACAAACTTATTGCTACCAGAATTTTGGAGCTCCAATCCGACCCTGTCCACACCTTTTCACTCTTCGCACAGGATGGGTCACTTTAAAATAGCAGGGCACTACTTGGACTGACTGAGACTGCAGGAAAATGCCATGTCTGGCAAACTCTGTGCCTGGAAGACAGCCCGTGTGCCCACAGAGAGGCCTCCGAGTGCCATCTCTGGCACCAGTGCCATAGGTTCGCCACCACTGCCTTAGAAGAACCCAGTATATTCACTAGGCCCCACAGCAGTCTAAAACAGTCACAAGCTCCCCTCCAGCAGCCAAGTAAAAGCACATGGACACATCCAGCAGTGCAGTATAATCACTGGGACTCACTCCCCATGCAGCCCAGTATAGTCACAGGGCCCCCTCCAGCAGCCCAGTCGAATTTTCTGCAGACAGCCCACTGTAGAATCATCTGCAGGTGGCCATAGCATATTTGCAGAGCAGGTTTTAAGAGACTGCCTGAGCAATTAGGCAGCTGTATCTTGGCTACACATAAATAACATGGAAGAACAATTTTTGAGGAAAACAGATACCACCCAATGGTCCTCAGTTTGGAATCATGTGATCTTCTGCTTGAGAGAGTCTATATTGAACCCTAGAAACATCATGTTGTGAGAGGGTGTAAGGAGTGACTTCTGATGGTTTATAAGAAACCCATGATTCTGGAGTATCTGAAGGGTATATTGGAGGTGAGCCTCCAGAAGAGCTTGGGATGGAGCCCTGACCAGCCAATCGTCTAGGTATGGGATGATGCATATATTCTGTAGTCTTAGGAGTGAGGCTAGGACTATCACCACCTTGGTGAATACTCTCGGGGCGGATGTGATCCCGAAGGGGAGAGACACGTAAACTGGAAATGATGAATCCCCAGTCCATCTTTGATGGCGAACCTCAGGTATTACCTGTGAGGAGGAAAAATAGGGATGTGAAGATACGCATCCAGAAGGTCGATTTTGGCCATGAAATCTCCTTTCTGCAGAGTCGTGATCACCGAACGAATGGTCTCCATCCGGAAGGATTTCTGCACTAGGAAACTGTTGAGAAATGAAAGGTCGATGACCAGCCTCCACTTGCATCCTAACTTCGGTACTGGAAAAACGTGAGAATATACCCCGCGACCCTGTTGATAAACGGGGACTGGTTCTAGGGCTGCTTTGTGGATAAAATCCTGGATCAACTTTATCCAGGATAAAATCCTGGATCAACTGACTTAGGACCTGATTGGTCCGGGTGTTGCAGACGTACTTGTCCGGAGGGAACCGTTTGAACTCGAGCTGGTAGCCTCTGCGTATGATGGAGGAAACCCAGGCGTCCGATGATGTTTTGAACCATTGACGCCAAAAGTTTCCCAACCTTGCCCCTACCTTCAGTAAGGTACTCCTGGCATGAAGCTGGCTTTCTTGCCTGAGGTAGGATCTTATCTTCTCCTGAAGGAGGGCTGTTTAGCAGGGAACTTGCCTGGCTTGGACTTTGGAGATCTTCTCCTTTGTGTCTGGAAGAATTTACCAGATTGTTTGTTTCTCTCAGGAAACTTGCAGAAATTAACCTTGGATACCATTCCACATTTTAAACCATAAGGCTCTTCTCGCCGCGTTTGAGGATGCTATAGCTCTAGAGGAACATTTGAGTATCTCGAGATAGCATCTGCTGGAAATTCTACTGCGGATTTCAATATCGGCATAGTGTCTGATAACACCTCTCTGGGGGTACCTTCATCAATATTTGTTGTGAGATCACTTAGCCAGACTCTAAGGGCTCTGGCTACTGGAATGGAAGCCAGGGAAGCTTTACAAGCGCCCACCGTAGATGTGTATAATTTTTTTAAACTAGAATCCGCTTTGCGATCCATTGGATCTGACAAGACTCTTCTGAAGGGAAGATAGCTTTTTTGGATAATTGAGCGACTGATAAATTCACTTTAGGGATATTTTCCCAATTTTTGTATGCAAACTCTTCCAGTCTGTAGAGACTCTTAAATCTCGGACCTAGGTCTATCCTTTTGTCCGGTTTCAACCAGTCCCTTTCCATCTACTCTGATAGGACTGGATGACTAGGGAGAAGCTTATTTTTGGATACAGGAAAATAAAACAATTGCTCCTTTTTGGATTTATGATCTACATTTCTGTCCGATTTAATTGTATCTTTCACCACTTTAAGTAAAGTTGGGAATTTATCCTTATCCAACAAAAAATAATCCTCTGGATCTTCCGAAATCAGAGGAAGACTCATTGATATCAGAATCATGATCAGATGAATCATACAAAACAGTTGAATCAGAGGGGGATTTCCCCATTATCTTCTCCCTTTTTGCATCGTTGAATGCTCCTGCAAGCTGATGCTTGAACCATGCAAAGAAATCTGCTGATAGGTTACCAGTGGGAGGTGGTGGAGTAATGCAGCTGATACATAGGTCACTGTCCGTGTCATCTGACAGGAGTTGTTGACAGCTGGAGCAGAGTCTATGATGAGACTTGCGGGATCTCTTCCTGCCTGAGTTAGAGGCTGACATCTAACAAAAAAGCATAGACAGTACCACAGAGATAAATATGCACATAAATCCACAATAAAGGTGCACAGTCCCCTCACCATGTACTAACCACAGCAGCAGAGGGGCTCGGGTTGATGGCAGAGTGCAACCTGAGACCAGGTTCAGGTGAGCTTTTAAACTTACCGCTCCTCCCGCTCACTTCCGGTCATACTGAGCGTGTCCCACACTGATACGGAAGCTTTCTGCCATGTCTGCAGGGGGAACACAAGGGGAGATGCACATACCTGCCGAAACCGAAAGTCGTGCGATGCCGCATGACGTCACTTCCGGTTTGCCCGGAATGTCATCCTGCCCGGTCGTGGAGGAACACGGAGGCCCCAGGGAGCCAGGTTACGGGTTAGGGATGGCATCGGAGATCCCACGGGATGCACTCGCAGCTGTAGAGGGGAAAAAAACTGTTTGGGTTCAGATACCCGTGTGCCCCTCCGTTGCCCAGGAGGAGGACACCTTTGGATTGAGGAATGCCACTACACAGCGTATACAACCCGGGTGATCTTTTTAGGGCTCGGAGCCCTGCTGTGTCTTGTCTCTTCAGAGACCTAGAGAAAAGTAAATATGAGGTGTCCTCGCTCCAGGGGAGCTTATATGGGTGGGGTTAGCCTCACTCTGAAGTAATTGGTCATTGCTGTGCTTACCTGTCTCTATGTGATTAGATCTAGGGGATCCTAATCTCACTGTTCCTTGTGCTGCCTGAAGGACGATCAGGAAAAAAACAATTATTCCTGGTGATGGACCCCATAATGGAAAAAGCATCTAAATGTCCGAATTGCCACTTTTTGCCATTTTTTCCTTGTAAACATCATCCCTTCTCACAAGCAATGGCATCTTACACCGCTCCATACACTGAAGGAAAAAGTTACGGATGTCAGAAAATGGCGATGCATGACGTTTTTAATGCAAGGTGTCTTAATTTTATTAAATATATTAAGACATTATTAAACTATATAAATTTGGTATTTCTGCAATTGTACTGATCCAAAGAATAACAGATAGATGATCACATATTGAAAGCCAAAAATATAAAACCCATCAGAATATGGAGCAACTTGCTTTTTTTGTAAAATTCCCTCACATTTGGAATTTGTATCCAGCTTCTCAGTACATGGCACAGAATAGTAATTGGTGCCAATTTGTACCACATATA
Source organism: Engystomops pustulosus (assembly GCA_019512145.1). NCBI lineage: Eukaryota > Metazoa > Chordata > Amphibia > Anura > Leptodactylidae > Engystomops > Engystomops pustulosus. Next base: position 94,354 of record WNYA01000923.1, on the reverse strand, counting down.
ACACACCCTCATATAGCTTTGTAAATGAAAAAAATTAAAATTTACATTGGAAGGAGCAGGTGGAAAACGGAAACACAAGCAAAGCAACTACGAAACCTGGTCTTGAAGGAGCTCAGGTACAGTCTTAACAACCCCATTCATATATAACAGAACCCTCTTTGATAAATAATACATAAATAATATACAGCACATCCTTAGTAATCCATGGGCCACATTTATCACTTTTGTGCGCCTAAGTGTAGTAGTTGCGCCTAAATTTAGGCGCACAGTTTTGCCAGAATTATCACCAACTGTGATAAGGTAATTTCCTGCCTCTTATTTATCCCTTTACTTTAACACAGTTTAGGCGCAATTTTGGTGCAGTTTAGGCGCAATGTTAGATTCAGGCACTTACATGTGATCCTGCTACAAGCTCCTCTCTGCTTCTCCCACATCCCAGAATGAAGATAACACTCACAGCAGCACCCAGGTGTGTGACACCCTGCACCCAGTGATGTCCTCAGCAGTGGATCCTGGAGGGGATCCCCCAGTGCTGGTCTCCTGCTGCACCCCTGTAATTCTGCACAGTATCCCCCTCAGATACTGTGCAGAATTACATGGGGGACACTTGTATGTAGTATCTGCAACATTCTGCAAACTTCTCTTCTCTCTTGCTGTGACCTGAGTGAAGTTGGCCCCCCCCACCTTGTTCAAATCAAACAAAATTGATGTCAAACGTTTGTGCTACGTTATCGTTTTTTAAGATATTAATGAAAGTTTCCAGAGGTCATCAGAGGTCAACCAGCCCCCCCACATTTGTGCGGCTATAATTTTTAAGGTATGTTCAGGTGTTTACATAGGTTAAAGGTGTTTAGGCTGAACTGGTAAAAAAACAAACCTAGTGACACTTCCCTGGCTTGATCACCAGGGGGAGCTAGCAAACACATTGTACTTTGGAAGAAATGAACTCTGATGACCTCTGGAAAAAAGTATGAATATATTAAAAATGATAGCGGCACAAACGAAAATTTTTGCTGCACAAAACAGCACAAACATAGCACTAACGTTTGACACCAGTTTTGTTTGATTTGGTTAATGCGCAAAAACGGTGCGCCTGAATGAAAAGGTGCAAAAACAACAGAAAAAACGAGTGTGGCCCCATGTTATATAAAGCACCTCAGTCAGTACAACCCCCAGTCAGTAATCCATGTAACTGCTCAGTCAGGAACTAATGTAAAATATAGCACCCCCATCAGTCAGTAATCTATGTAATATACAGCCCCCCCGCCTCCAGTCAGTAATCAATTAGGCAAGGAAACCCTTCAGTAATCCATTTGTCCACCGCCAGGATCTTGTGTAATATAGAATTACCATATATACTTGAGTATAAGCCTAGTTTTTCAGCACAAAAAAATGTGCTGAAAACCCAAACTCGGCTTATACTCAAGTACAAAAAATATATCAAAACTCACCTTTCCCCTGCTGCTGCCTATATACAGGGGCAGGGGGCTGGCTAAATACAGGGACAGGGGGATGGCAATATACTGGGGCATATGGGCTGGCAGGCTATATACTGTGGGGCAGGTGCTGGCTATATACCATGGGGCAGGGTCCTGCAGGCTATATACTGGGGAGGCTGTGACCAATGCATTTCCCACCCTTGGCTTATACTCGAGTCACTAGGTTTTCCCCGGTTTTTGTAGTAAAATTAGGTACCTCGGCTTATACTTCACAGCACCCCGCTACCACGGTCTCTACCGGGCCAAATCTTCCACATATGGTGCTTCGGATTGCGGGCAGTTCAAAAAGACATACACCTGAAGGGCTTGCTACATCCTGCAACATTGCATGGCCTGGGTGAAAGTGCAGGATAAAGCCAAGATGGAGGACTTTATTAAATACCTGCAAGAGGAGGCCAGAGCTAATCGGCAGCAGCAGCAGGAAGAGTCCCTGGCTAATCGGCAGCTGCAGCAAGCCATGCTCCAGCAGCAGGAGGAGAGGTCCCGCCAGCAGCAAGCCATGTTCCAGCAGCAGGAGGAGAGGTCCCGCCAGCAGCAGGAGGAGAGGTCCCGTCAGCAGCAAGCCATGTTCCAGCTGCAGGAGGAGAGGTCCCGCCAGCAGCAGGAAGAGTCCCGAGCCATGTTCCAGCTGATGATGGAGAAGTTTTCTGGCATTATGGCAGCACAGCAAGCGACGACTACTGAGGGGTCCCATACTGGTCTACAAGGGTACCCGGTTGTCCAGCGTTCCGCACGGGCTGCAGTACAAGAGGCTTTACAAAAAATGGCGACGACCGACGACGTGGAGGCGTATCTCACAGTGTTCGAGCGAGTAGCTGAGCGAGAGGAGTTACCGGCTGAGCAGTGGGCAGATGTCCTGGCACCGTTCCTGACCGGCGAGTCGCAGAAGGCTTACTACGACCTGAGTGAAACGGAGGCCCGTAAGTACCCCCAGCTAAAGGCGGAGATTCTGGCTCGTCTTGGGGTCACCATTCAAGTTCGCTCCAGCCGGGTCCATCAGTGGGCTTACTCAGAAAAATTACCCCCACGCTCCCAAATGCATGACCTGATCCATCTTGTCCGGAAGTGGCTACAACCAGAGGACTGCACCCCAGCACAGATGGTAGAGAGAGTGGTCCTCGACAAATTCACCCGTTCTCTGCCCTCTCGGCTCCAGCGGTGGGTTGGACAGGCCGGTCCCACAAAAGCTGAGGAGCTTGTGTCCCTAGTAGAGAGGTATCGGGCTACGGAGGACCTTCTACTTACCTCTCCGACACGAAGCAGTGCCAGTGACAGGGTCACCAAACCAGCTGGTAAGACTGCTACTGTGGAAAAGGGGAGACATGTCAGGTTGGGAGGGGGTTCATTGGGGGGCGTGGATACCCAGAAACCCAGTGAGGCTCGTGACAGAGGTCATGGCCGTATCCAGTGCTGGCGGTGCCATGAAATGGGCCATATTGCTGCCAACTGTCCACTGTCAGTGGAGCCAATGGACTGCAACCAGACCCGGCGAGTGTCGCTGTTTGCCCGGCCAGTTCTGGCGGCTGAGTCAGTAACGGATGCAGAACCCCAAGTATGCATGGTCACAATCGGTGATCACACAGTGGAAGCCTTGCTAGACTCGGGGAGTCTGGTCACCCTGGTGCGGGGAACTTTGGTTGATCCGGGACTATACAGTGGGCGGAGAGTGGGAGTGTTGTGTATACATGGGGACACTCGCGAATATCCCACTGCTGTCATCAACCTACACACCCCTTGTGGTACTGTTACCCATGAAGTGGGGGTGGTGGGGACCCTTTTTCATGAGGCTATTATCGGCAGAGACTTACCGGTGTTTTGGGACCTCTGGAGACGAAGACCCACCTCAGGTGCTGTTGCAGATAATGGACATCAGGTATGTCCGGCCTTGGCCCCTGAACCCTTTGAGGCCGATGTACCCACACCAGCAGTAGGGGTGACCCCATGTGATGAATTCTCTCCCCTAGAGGTCCTAGCTGGTGAGGTCGAGGGCCACGAGGAGGTGGCCGACATGCTGGACCTTGAGATTTCCCGTGAAAATTTTGGGGCTGCACAGCTACAGGACCCTACCTTGGTTAAGGCACGGGAGAATGTTAAGGTGATAAATGGGGTACTCCAAATACCAGGGGCTGATAAAATATACCCCCGAATGGTGATTATTGGGGAACTGTTGTACAGGGTCGACCAGATACGGGGTGAGGAGGTTGAGCAACTGGTAGTACCCCAATCTCACCGTAGGCTGGTGCTAGAGTTGGCACACAAACATGTGCTGGGAGGGCACTTAGGGGCTGAGAAGACCCGAGAGAGGATCCTGCAGCGATTTTTCTGGCCCGGGGTGTGGGAGGAGGTAAACCGGTATTGTAGCTCCTGCCCTGAGTGCCAACTTACTGCCCCGGTCTCCCACTTCAGGAGTCCTTTGGTCCCCCTACCAATCATAGAAGTGCCCTTTGAACGGATTGCAATGGATCTGGTTGGCCCCATAGTCAAATCCTCCAGGGGGCACCAATACATCCTAGTTATCCTGGACTACGCTACGCGGTATCCCGAGGCGATTCCATTAAGGAACACCTCCTCCAAAAATATTGCTAGGGAGCTGTTCCAGGTGTTCTCCCGCACAGGCCTCCCCAAGGAAATCTTGACTGACCAGGGTACCCCATTCATGTCTAGGGTAATGAAGGAGATGTGCAAGTTACTACAGGTAAAACAGCTCCGCACCTCTGTGTATCATCCTCAGACAGATGGCTTGGTCGAGAGGTTTAATAAGACCTTGAAGGGGATGCTTAAGAGGGTGGTCAGCAAAGATGGGAAGGACTGGGATTGTTTGTTACCCTATTTGATGTTTGCCATACGGGAAGTTCCCCAGTCCTCCACGGGTTTCTCACCATTTGAGCTGTTATATGGCCGTTCCCCACGTGGGCTTTTGGATGTAGCCAAGGAGACCTGGGAACAGGAGAGGACTCCCCACCGTAGTGTGATAGAACACGTCTCCCTTATGCATAGCGGCGGTAATGCCCCTTGTAAAGGAGCACATGACAAGGGCACAAGAGGCCCAGTCTAGGGTCTACAATAGGTCAGCCAGACTCAGGACCTGTAACCCAGGCGACAGAGTGCTAGTTCTGGTGCCCACCGTGGAGAGCAAGTTCCTGGCCAAATGGCAAGGACCATATGAGGTCATGGAGAGAGTGGGGAAGGTAACCTACAGGGTATCTCAGCCGGGGAGGAGGAAACCCGAACAGATATACCACGTGAACCTCCTAAAGCCATGGAGGGAAAGAGAGTCCCTGGTGGCCAGGGGAGTAGAGAAGGCGTCTGTCTCCAAGAAGGGGACACCGGAGGTAGGTGTACCCGATGCCAAGGTGCCTGAAGTACGGATCTCGGAGTCCCTCTCCAGGGCCCAGATTCAGGAAGCGAAGGAGTTTGTGCTCCGAAATGTAGATGTGTTCTCTAAGTTACCGGGACGTACTTCAGTCATCAAGCATGACATCATAACCGAACCCCACATCCGGGTACACCAAAAACCCTACCGGGTCCCTGAAGCGCGCCGGCTTGCCATATCCGAAGAAGTCAGGCAGATGTTAGACCTGGGGGTTATCGAGGAATCTAAAAGTGACTGGTCGAGTCCTATTGTGTTGATTCCCAAACCTGATGGTTCCCTACGGTTCTGCAATGATTTTAGGAAGTTGAACGAGGTGTCCAAATTTGACTCCTATCCCATGCCCAGGGTTGACGAGTTGATAGAACGACTTGGACAGGCTAGGTTCTTCTCCACCCTTGACCTGACGAAAGGGTATTGGCAGGTACCCCTGACTGACAGGGCTAAAGAGAAGACCGCTTTTGTTACCCCTGATGGGCTTTTTCAGTACGTGGTACTCCCCTTTGGGCTACATGGGGCTCCCGCCACATTCCAGAGGTTAATGGATCTCGTGCTAAAACCTCACCGGAGTTATGCCTCGGCCTACTTGGATGACATCATAGTCTATAGTAACGACTGGGAGAGTCATCTAGCCAAAGTACAAGCAGTGGTAGACTCCCTGAGGGCAGCAGGGCTGACAGCGAACCCCCAAAAGTGTGCACTGGGTCTGGAAGAGGCCCGTTACCTGGGGTACCGTATTGGGCGAGGGGTCATCAAACCCCAAGTAAATAAAGTAGAGGCGATCCAGCAGTGGCCACGACCTTTGAGCAAGAAGCAAGTGAGGGCTTTTCTGGGCATAGTGGGCTATTATCGCCGATTTATCCCCGATTTTGCGACAATAGCGGCACCCCTGACTGACCTGACTAAGGGTAGCAGGGCGGTGATGGTAAAGTGGAGTGAAGAGGCTGAGGGGGCGTTTCAGCGACTTAAGACGGTTTTGTGTGAGGGACCGGTACTGATCACCCCTAACTTCACCAAGACCTTTATTGTACAGACTGACGCTTCTGACGTGGGCTTGGGGGCTGTCCTGTCCCAAGTAGTGGGGGGTGAGGAACATCCTGTAACATTCCTGAGCCGCAAGCTCACACCTCCTGAAAAGAACTACAGTATAGTTGAGAGGGAGTGCTTGGCGATCAAATGGGCTCTGGAATCCCTGAGGTATTATTTGGTAGGGCGGCAGTTTACACTAGTGACTGATCACTCTCCCCTAACCTGGATGAGTCAGGCCAAGGAGAGGAACGCCAGGGTCACAAGGTGGTTCCTCATGCTCCAGAATTTTAAATTCACGGTGGAACATCGAGCAGGAAAGCTGCATGGGAATGCCGATGCCCTATCCCGTACCCACTGTCTGATGGCCAAAAGTGTTCGTCCCCACAGGGTCAAACAGAGGGGGAGGGTATGTGAGACACTGAAGGGGTTAACTGTGGATGGGCGGTATGTTTCCCCTAGGTTTTTCTTCTATGCAAGGCCTTAGTGCTGAGGTGGGTTTGTCCAGCACCTTGGACACAGGTGATGGGTGCAGACTAATGAGGCTGCATAAATTGACTCAGCAGAGTTGAGTTGGTTGTCTCTCTGTGGAAGGAGGCTGAGAGGACACAGCCCTGACCTCTGTGTCTGGAGCAGCCACGTGATCTCTGTATAGTGTGAGGTAGGGGACTACTTGTATAGTTAGTACCCTGACGGGTAGGTTTTTTTTGTTTGTTTATTCAAATACCTGAATGTAAAGGCTGGTTTATTTTGCTGCAATAAACGCAGGCAAGACCTGTTTGGACTGTATCCTGGTGTCACTGTCTTGAACTGCATCACAGCACCCCGCTACCACGGTCTCTACCGGGCCAAATCTTCCACAGAAGAACAAACTAAAGTACGCGGGAAAGATATAATATTCAATACGATAATTATTACATTTGGTGAGCCAGCCTACGACTTTGTTTTTTAAAATTTTTTTATATTCTCCTCTAACACTTGCAAAGGGGGGAATTCCAATTGACTCTCATGTTGATGCAAGTGTTAGAGAAATCAACAAAGAAGAATCTATAGGAGTGATGCACGAGATCTTTCCCAGACGTACTACAGACGGCGGCCTGAGGAGGACAATAGGTGTCAGGATCCAAGGTTGTAAGTATGGAAATCATTGATTCTTTTGCTAAGAAATGTAACTTAGAGTTTAAGTCTGTGCCTAATGATCAGTCAGATCTAGAAACTGTTTGGTTGAGTTTATATGATGAATGCGGAAAGGAAAATAAAAAGATAGAAAGTAAACATGTTTCTGTCAGTAAAGACAAAGAGAAATTGAGAAACATTCTGCAGATGGTAAAAGTCTATCATCAGGCAGTGCTAGACAGATCCATAGTCAGGAGCACTAGTTCTACTCTTAATACAGATAATGTGATCTGTGAGGAGATGGATAGTGCAGGTAATACATGTGATGATGTAACTCAGCAGAGTGATCAGGGACAGGTCTGTGTTCTCTCTGCTGGAGGTGACTCTGTGTCTACAGACATGGAAGAGTCTTTTCAGAGACAGATATTGGAGATGAAAGAATCCAGCTTAAAGTTAAAAATGCAGAAGCATTTATTAAATCTGAGCAGAGAGATTCCCACATATGATGAAAAAATCCATGTGTGCAGGAATCATGAAATCTTTGAGAGTTTTGTGGAAAAATTTGATTTATCCAATGAACAGAAAAATCAGTTGTTTAAAATTTGGCTTCCTCTAAAGTTTTCTAGACGATTAGAATCAGAAGATTTACTTGATGACGAGTCTAGGGAGTGGTCACATGACAGTGACGTAGACAGATTAAAGAAGTTACTCTGGTGCACTACAAGTGACAGCATGCCTTCATACGAGATTTTACACGAAATGAAAATTGGTAGAAAGGAATGTACATTCTCATTTATGTCAATGTTTGAGAGAACATGTAATGCAATTGGAATTTGTAATCCTCGCTCAATAGTGAGAGAATTTATTAAGAAATTTACATTCCTTAATGCTGCTGCACTTGTATTTGCTTCAGATCAATCTTCTTTATTAGATGCTACAAAATTTTTAGATAATATTAGAAAGTATCAGAGCAAGAACAAATCACAGGATCAGAGAGAGAGTATAGAGAGAATAGAGGCAGATGGTTACAGAAAGTCATATAGGAGAAACCTGTCTGAGCAAACACAAGAAGTATATACTCCAAGGAGAAAGGTATATACTCCAAGGAGAAAGGTATATACTCCAAGGAGAAAGTGGGACAAAGTCTATGAGGAACGTAGAAATCTGCATGTAGCAAGGAGACCATACAACATGATTACTCAATCTGCTCCACCTAGTAATTCCCCGTTAACCGTTGTAAGTAAAGAAATCATTCCATGTGAATTGTCTAATTGTAAAGACAATGTAATCAGAGAAGAGAAAATGCCAGATGTACAGGATAGATCATCAGACATATCTAAGGCTTTGGTAAACAAAGCTAAAGATATTCAGGAGAAGGAAGTCCCCAGAAGTGATATCTCCTCAGTCATGGAGAGCAAATTAGATAAAATGCAGTATTGTGAATTCATGAATGAATCCACTAAATCCATATATCATAGGAAGGACACATTGATGAGGATATTCAATGATATTCTAGAGGGCAAGATTTTTAGACATGGGTTGGGTATTGGCTGAGAAGATACCCCTGTATATTACTGACTACTATTGGTATAATGACTACGGCTTGTTAATGGATATGGTTTTAAGATAAGGAGTTTGACGGAACAAAAAAATATAGTTCTGGGATTTATGTGACAACCTTATCCGTGTATTGTGCACATAATTCTATTTCTATATGGGCCAAGTAGTGTCATACATGATGTTATATTGTGGCCTGAATAAGGTAATATGATAGCAGTAACGTGTTTTAGTTTGTAAAGTCTTAGTTAAGCATTTATTACATCTCTAAATTTGAAGAAGTCATTATAAATTATTCATCTAACTCTCAATATGTAAAATTATTGTTGGATTGAATATATTTTTAACATTGTGTCTATTTTTTCTCTAAAAAGATACAGGAAAGAAGCAGCAATGCAGTAAAGATCGTCTGATGTTAATGTGATAGAGATATTGATTATGGTGATTGAATAAGAGAAATAATTAATTGAAGACAATTAGAGATAAAAATGATTGTATAAAATTAAACAATGCGTAACTTTTACATTATACAGAGATGCTGCTGCCTGGTTTACTCTTCTGCATGAGCATGACTAACACAAGCTAATATCTTGACCTTTGGCCATCCATATATATGTATCATTGTCTATGTGTGTCTGTGTTTGTTGTATCCTGTGATCTGCAGATCTGTGACGTCTATTGTCAGGCCTGAAAATAAAAAAATTGTTTGTGTTTTATGTTATTTGTTGTCCAAAATGAAGTACTTCATGTCTAAATTTAAATTGTGGTTAAATAATGGTAAATGGTATATTTAAGGGTTCATTAATGGACAATGAACAAGTCCATATACATCAGTATATGAGGAATGTGTGAAGAATCTCAGTGATGATGGCAGCTGCAATGAATCATGAATGGTAGGAATGTAACGCTCTATGTTAGTAGGAAAAATGACATGTGATGGAATATTATTAATTTTGTCTTTCATCGGTTTATGTATCAATTTATGGTTTTAAGTTTTGGGGATTTTACTTTTATTTTAATAGTTTTTCTATGGTTTACATAAATGTACACACATAACACGTACATTTCTATACATACACACAATGTTATACATGTAAATTAAGGGAACATTCGTGATGTATCTTTATTTTTTGGGTTTATTTTACAAAATATGCAATGAGTGACCATCTATAATATTACAAGGATGCTTACCCACAGAGATTCTGTAGGATTATGTTTCAGTCAAGAAGGGTCTATGGTATAATACATGGAGTAAGATCACTGACAATGCATAAGTTTAATATTCTGAGTAACTGAAGGTTCATTGGTTGACAGGGATGAATAATATATGTGAAGGGTTATCCATACTAAATTCAGTATGAGGGGATTGATGGAAAGTTTGGAATTAGAGAATATGGGTAGGATATTGCATTTGGGAACATTACAATATGCAATACAGTAAGAGTATGGTTTTCATTCAAAAGACAAAATGGGTGTTATGAAAAAGAATGGAACATTGAAGTGTGATTAAATAAATATTTGGGTTATATGCATATTTGATTAAAGGTATTAGGGTAATCTTAAGGTATTAATTAAATAAATGGCTCTTGTTCTTGAATTCAATTAATAAGGAATCACATGATGTACCGAAAATCCAACAGGATTCCTAACATTTGTCAATATTAATGTGATAGTTATTATTGATAATATTTGTTATTTTAAGCAGTATTTAATAAACAATGTTATATTAGATATTAGTAACAAAAATGAATGATATGGTTCACTGTGATCGTTATAAGTTAGGTATAATCACTGATTTTGGTGTAGATTTAGGGCAAAAGAAGATGTCTTCAATCAAGTCTCCAAATAATTGGAAAAGACTTTGAGATTTATTATGGATCAAAGACTGATACTTACAATTTCCAGTGTTATAAACTCCATGAAGGTAAAGAATTGATGTGCAGATGTCTTAGGTAACAACATGAAGGTACTAATGTTACACGTTATGGACTTATCTGATGGACTGTGTTATCACTGAATGAATGGCAGCTGATTATTAATATCGAGATACATCCAGATGACAATAATTGGACTGAGTTATTATCAAGATTGTTTTGGTCAAAGATGTCATTAACCCAGTGAGAAAAGGGTTATTGATACAGCTGTGACTAAGGACTGTTATACTTTGACTAAGATTACATTCTGTTATTGAAGGGATCATTGTCAATGTTAACCCTTACATTGCTATCACAGTTGTTTCAGTGAAGAAGCACTGATGACTCCCAGGGGGAACTCAAATGACATATTCAAGTAAGTTCCAAGGAGGTGACTGCTGTACTGATATAATAAGTACATGTTCCTTATGAAGAATCTGGTTTTACATCTATATCTTTCTAAGACTTTGTGCTATACACTGGAAGAAACTAACAACAAAGGAAATGTGATTAAAGGTTTCTGCACATAATAATCTATCAACAGTAATAATAATACATCTACATTCTAAAGACGGTGTAACTAATCCTTCTACTGGACAAGAAGATGATGATGACCAAAAGTAGATGACAAGAAGCTTCATCTAGTTTAGATTTAGTATATAGTCTATCAATTTATTTGTATTTTGATCACAGTACACCATAACATTTATTAATATAATAATTTGTAGAAATGAGTTAATATTGATATTCACATAAGGACAATTTATTTATTACAGACATTCTAAACAAAAGAAAGATCATCTGATGATTCATTAGAGAATATTGTTAGTGCTTTGAGGGATCGAACAGATGTATCTCACCCTCAAGAGGGGGAAATGTACGGCGGAGGAACTACCTTCATGAATCCCGGCCGGACCCGAATCCAGAGCAGAGAACGCGCCGCTGGATCGCGAATGGGCCGGGTAAGTAAATTTGCCCCAATGTAATGGGAGAAGAGAAAGGGCCAGATGTTCAGGAGAGATCATCAGACATATCCAAGGCTTTGGTAAACAAATCTAAAGATATTCAGGAGAAGGAAGTCCCCACATGTGATGTCTCCTCAGTCATTGAGAGGAAATTAGACAAAATGCAGTATTGTGAATTTATGAATGAATCCACCAAATCCATGTATCATAGGAAGGACACATTGATGAGGATATTCAATGATATTCTAGAGGGAAAGATTTTTAGACATGGGTTGGGTATTGGCTGAGAATATACCCCTGTATATTACTGACTACTATTGGTGTAATGACTTTGGCTTGTTAATGGATATGGTTTAAGATAAGAGGTTTGATAGAACAAAATATATAGTTCTGGGATTTATGTGACAATAACCTTATCCGTGTATTGTGCACATAATTCTATTTCTATATGGGCCAAGTAGTGTCATACATGATGTTATATTGAGGCCTGAATAAGGTGATGTGATAGCAGTATCGTGTTTTAGTTTGTAAAGTCTTAGTTAAGCATTTATTTCATCTATCTCTAAATATGTAGAAGTCATTATAAATTATTCATTTAACTCTCAATATAAATAAAATTATTGTTGGATTGAATATATTTTTAACATTGTTCCTATTTTTTCTTCAAAAAGACACAGGAAAGAAGCAGCAATGCTGTAAAGATCTTCTGGTGTTAATATGATAGAGATATTGATTATGGGGATTGAATAAGAGAAATAATCAAATGAAGACAAAAAGAGATAAAAATGATTGCAATGAATAAATAATGTGTAACTTTTACATCATACAGAGATGCTGCTTGCCTGGTTTACTCTTATGCATGAGCATGAATAACACACACTAATATCTTGACCTTTGGCCCTGCATATACATATCATTGTCTATGTGTGTCTGTGTTTGTTGTATCCTGTGATCTGCAGATCTGTGACGTCTATTGTCAGGCCTGGGAATAAAAATTGTTTGTCTTTTATGTTATTTGTTGTCCATAATGAAGTACTTCATGTCTAAAGTGAAATTGTGGTTAAATAATGGTAAATGGTAAATTATATAACGGTTTATTAATGGACAATGAACAAGTCCATATACATCAGTATATGAGGAATGTGTGAAGAATCTGAGTAAGGATGGCAGCTGCAATGAAGGATGAATAACAGGAATATAACCTCTATGGTAGTAGGAAAAATGACATGTGATGAATATTTTTGAATTTGTTTTTCATCTGTTTATGTATCAATTTATGGATTTAAGTTTTGGGGATTTTACTTTTATTTTAATTGGTTTTCTATGACTTACATAAATGTACACACATAACACATACATTCTTATACAAACACACAGGGGCAAATTTACTTACCCGGGCCAATTCGCGATCCAGCGGCGCGTTCTCTGCTCTGGATTCGGGTCCGGCCGGGATTCATGAAGGTAATTCCTCCGCCGTCCACCAGGTGGCGCTGCTGCGCTGAAAATCATCTCCACGCGCCGGAATGCACCACCTCGGACCAGGTGAAGGTAAGCGGTCACCAAGCGACACTTTTTCGGGTTTTAAATGCGGCGGTTTTTCCGAATACGTCGGTTTTCGTTCGGCCACGCCCCCCGATTTCCGTCGCGCGCATGCCGGCGCCGATGCGCCACAATCCGATCGCGTGCGACACAATCCCGGGGCAATTCAGGTACAATCGGCGCAAATCGGAAATATTCGGGTAACACGTCGGGAAAACGCGATTCGGGCCCTTAGTAAATGACCCCCACAATGTTATACATGGACATTAAGGGAACATATGTGATGTATCTTTATTTTTTGGGTTTATTTGACAAAATATGTCAAATTTGGGTTTATTTAATGCAATGAGTGACCATCATCTATAATATTACAAGGATGCTTACCCACAGAAATTCAGCATGACTAAGTTTCAGTCAAGAAGGGTCTATGGTATAATACATGGAGCAAGATCACTGACAAAGCATAAGTTTAATATTTTGAGTAAGAAGGTTCATTGGTTGACAGGGATGAATAATATATGTGAAGGGTTATCCATACTAAATTCAGTATGAGGGGATTGATGAAAAGTTTGGAATTAAAGAATAAGGGTAGGATATTGCATTTGGGAACAATACAATATGCAATATAGTAAGAGTATGGTTTTCATTCAAAAGACAAAATGGTTGTTACGAAAAAGAACGGAACATTGAAGTGTGATTAAATAAATATTTGGGTTATATGCATATTTGATTAAAGGTATTAGGGTGATCTTAAGGTATTCATTAAACAAATGGCTCTTGTTCTTGAATTAAATTAATAAGGAACCACATGATGTACCGAAAATCCAACAGGATTCCTAACATTTGTCAATGTGATAGTTATTATTGATAATATTTGTTATTTTAAGCAGTATTTAATAAACAATGTTATATTAGTTATTAGTAACAAAAATGAATGATATGGTTCACTGTGATCGTTATAAGTCAGGTATAAAGTACGCGGGAAAGATTTTATATTCATCACGGTAATTTATTACATTTGGCGAGCCAGCCTGCGACTTTGTTTTTTAAATTTTTTATATTCTCCTAACACTTGCAAAGGGGGGAATTTCAATTGACTCTCATGTTGGTGCAAGTGTTAGAGAAATCAACAAAGAAGAATCTATAGGAGTGATGCACGTGATCTTTCCCAGACGTACTACAGACGGTGGCCTGAGGAGGACAATAGGTGTCAGGATCCAAGGTTGTAAGTATGGAAATCATTGATTCTTTTACTAAGAAATGTAACTTAGAGTTTAAGTTTGTGCCTAGTGATCAGTCAGATCTAGAATCTGTTTGGTTAAGTTTATATGATGAATGCGGAAAGGAGAATAAAAAGATAGAAAGTAAACGTGTTTCTGTCAGTAAAGACAAAGAGAAATTGAGAAACATTCTGCAGATGGTAAAAGTCTGTCATCAGGCAGTGCTAGACAGATCCATAGTCAGGAGCACTAGTACTACTCTTAATACAGATAATGTGATCTGTGAGGAGATGGATAGTGCAGGTAATACATGTGATGATGTAACTCAGCAGAGTGATCAGGGACAGGTCTGTGTCCTCTCTGCTGGAGGTGACTCTGTGTCTGCAAACATGGAAGAGTCTTTTCAGAGACAGATATTGGAGATGAAAGAATCCAGTTTAAAGTTAAAAATGCAGAAGCATTTATTAAATCTGAGCAGAGAGGTTCCCACATATGATGAAAAAATCCATGTGTGCAGGAATCATGAAATGTTTGAGAGTTTTGTGGAAAAATTTGATTTATCCAATGAACAGAAAAATCAGTTGTTTAAAATTTGGCTTCCTCTAAAGTTTTCTAGACGATTAGAATCAGAAGATTTACTTGATGACGAGTCTAGGGAGTGGTCACATGACAGTGACGTAGACAGATTGAAGAAGTTACTCTGGTGCACTACAAGTGACAGCATGCCCACATACGAGATTTTACATGAACTGAAAATTGGTAGAAAGGAATGTACCTTCTCATTTATGTCCATGTTTGAGAGAACGTGTAAAGCGATTGGAATTTGTAATCCTCACTCAATAGTGAGAGAATTTATTAAGAAATTTACATTCCTTAATGCTGCTGCACTTGTATTTGCTTCAGATCGATCTTCTTTATTAGATGCTACAAAATTTTTAGATAATATTAGAAAGTATCAGAGAAAAAACAAATCACAGGATCAGAGAGAGAGTATAGAGAGAACAGAGGCAGATGGTTATAGAAAGTCATATAGGAGAAACCTGCCTGAGCAAACACAAGAAGTATATACTCCTAGGAGAAAGGTATATACTCCAAGGAGAAAGGTATATACTCCCAGGAGAAAGTGGGACAAAGTCTATGAGGAACGTAGAAGAGAAACACAAGAAGTATATACTCCAAGGAGAAAGGTATATACTCCAAGGAGAAAGGTATATACTCCAAGGAGAAAGTGGGACAAAGTCTATGAGGAGCGTAGAAATCTGCATGTAGCAAGGAAACCTTACAACATGATTACTCAATCTGCTCCACCGAGTAATTCCCTGTTACCTGTTGTAAGTAAAGAAATCATTCAGTGTGAATTGTCTAATTGTAAAGACAATGTAATCAGAGAAGAGAAAATGCCAGATGTACTGGATAGATCATCAGACATAGTCAAGGCTTTGGTAAACAAAGCTAAAGATATTCAGGAGAAGGAAGTCCCCACATGTGACGTCTCCTCAGTCATTGAGAGCAAATTAGACAAAATACAATATTGTGAATTTATGAATGAATCCACCAAATCTATGTATCATAGGAAGGACACATTGATGAGGATATTCAATGATATTCTAGAGGGAAAGATTTTCAGACATGGGTTGGGTATTGGCTGAGAATATACCCCTGTATACTACTGAGTACTATTGGTGTAATGACTACGGCTTGTTAATGGACATGGTTTTCAGATAAGAGGTTTGATAGAACAAAACATATAGTTCTGGGACTTATGTGACAATAACCTTATCAGTGTATTGTGCACATTATTCTATTTCTATATGGGCAAGGTAGTGTCATACATGATGTTATACATAGGCCTGAATAAGGTAATGTGATAGCAGTATGGTGTTTTAGTTTGTAAAGTCTTAGTTAAGCATTTATTACATCTCTAAATATGTAGAAGTCATTATAAATTATTCATCTAACTCTCAATATGTAAAATTATTGTTGTATTGGATACATTTTTAACATTGTGTCTATTTTTTCTTCAAAAAGATACAGGAAAGAAGCAGCAATGCAGTAAAGATCTTCTGATGTTAATATGATAGAGATATTGATTACAGTGATTGAATAAGAGAAATAATCAATTAGAGATAAAATGATTGTATAAAATTAAACAATGTGTAACTTGTACATCATACAGAGATGCTGCTGCCTGGTTTACTCTTCTGCATGAGCATGACTAACACATACTAATATCTTGAGCTTTGGCCATACATAAATGTCATTGTCTATGTGTGTCTGTGATTGTTGTATCCTGTGATCTGCAGATCTGTGACGTCTATTGTCAGGCCTGAGAATAAAAATTGTTTGTCTTTTATGTTATTTGTTGTCCAAAATGAAGTACTTCATGTCTAAAGTGAAATTGTGGTTAAATAATGGCAAATGGTAAATTTAAGGGTTCATTAATGGACAATGAACAAGTCCATATACATCAGTATGTGAGGAATGTGTGAAGACTCTGTATAATGATGGCAGCTGCAATGAAGGATGAATAACAGGACTATAACCTCTATGGTAGTAGGAAAGATGACACGTGATGGAATATTTTTGAATTTGTTTTTCATCTGTTTATGTATCAATTTATGGATTTAAGTTTTGGGGATTTTACTTTTATTTTTATTTTAATTGTTTTTCTATGGTTTACATAAACGTACACACATAACACATACATTTCTATACATACACGCAATCATATACATGTAAATTAAGGGAACATACGTGATGTATCTTTATTTTTTGGGTTTATTTGACAAAATATGTCAAATTTGGGTTTATTTGACAAAATATGCAATGAGTGACCATCTATAATATTACAAGGATGCTTACCCACAGAGATTCAGTAGGATTATATTTCAGTCAAGAAGGGTCTATGGCAGTGATGGGCATCCTTTTGAGCTTGGTGTGTCAGAATTTGCCAAAAAACCGAGCATAACTCGGGTGGTGTGTCACCTTGAAAAAAAAACATAATTTTGTGATATTTATAGTTTAAATAATAAATAATATATTTAACTTCTAGGGTACTTAAATCCTAGGTTGTGTGATTGATCCTACCATGTACTACAGTATGGCAGTATATGGGGATTTTCCACATCTATTTATTACAATGTGCTGGACAATCTCTCAGCCTCCCGGCTACTGCACCTGGCCATGTAGGAGCCGAGGATGAAACTTAACTCTCCGGCGGCCGCGTGTCACTGAAAATGACTATGTGTGTCAGCACTGACACGCGTGTCATAGGTTGGCCATCACTGGTCTATGGTATAATACATGAAGATCACTGACAATGCATAAGTTTATTATTCTGAGTAACTGAAGGTTCATTGGTTGACAGGGATGAATAATATATGTGAAGGGTTATCCATACTAAATTCAGTATGAGGGGATTGATGGAAAGTTTGGAATTAAAGAATAAGGGTAGGATATTGCATTTGGGAACAATACAATATGCAATACAGTAAGAGAATGGTTTTCATTCAAAAGACAAAATGGTTGTTACGAAAAAGAATGGAACATTGAAGTGTGATTAAATAAATATTTGGGTTATATGCATATTTGATTAAAGGTATTAGGGTAATTTTAAGGTATTCATTAAATAAATGGCTCTTGTTCTTGAATTCAATTAATAAGGAATCACATGATGTACTGAAAATCCAACAGGATTCCTAACATTTGTTAATATTAATATGATGGTTATTATTGATAATATTTGTTGTTTTTAAGCAGTATTTAATAAACAATGTTATATTAGTTATTAGTAACAAAAATGAATGATATGGTTCACTGTGATCGTTATAAGTTAGGTATAATCACCGATTTTGGTGTAGATTTAGGGCAAAAGACGAAGTCTTCAATCAAGTCTCCAACTAAATGGAAAAGACTTCGAGATTTATTATGGATCAAAGACTGATATTAACAATTTCAAGTGCTATAAATCCCATGAAGGTAAAGAATTGATGTGCAGATGTCTTAGGTAACAACCTGAAGGTGCTAATGTTACACGTTACGGACTTATCTGATGTACTATGTTATCACTGAATGAATGGCAGCTGATTATTATTATCGAGATACATCCAGATGACGATAATTGGGACGAATTATTATCAATATTGTTTTGGTCAAAGATGTCACCAAACTGGTGAGAAAAGGGTTATTGATACAACTGTGACCAAGGACTGTTATACTTTAACTAAGGTTACATTTTGCTACTGAAGGGATCATTGTCAATGTTAACCCTTGCATTGCTATCACAGCTGTTTCAGTGAAGAGAGCACACATGACTCCCAGGGGGAACTCAAATGAAATGTTCAAGTACGTTCCAAGGAGGCGACTGCTGTACAGATATCATAAGTACATGTTCTTTATGAAGATTTTGATTTTACATCTATATCTTTCTAAGACTTTGTGCTATACACTGAAAGAAACTAAAAACGATGCAATTAAAGGTTTCTGCACATAATAATCTATCAACAGTAATAATAAGGCATCTACATTCTAAAGACTGTAACTAATCCTTCTACTGGAAAATAAGATGATGATGACCATAAGAAGATGACAGGAAGCTTCATCTACTTTAGATTTAGTATATAGTCTATCAATTTATTTGTATTTTGATCACAGTACACCATAACATTTATTAATATCATAATTTGTAGAAATGAGTTAATATTGATTGATATTCATATAAGGACAATTTATTTATTATGGACATTCTAATCAAAAGGAAGAAAAAACATCTGATGATTCCTTGGTGAATATTGTTAGTGGATTTTGAGGGATAGAACAGATGTATCTCACCCTCAAGAGGGGGAAATGTTAAATATTCCAGATTTACAATATTCTAATTAGAGTGTGAATATAGATGCTGCTGCCTGGTTTACTCTTCTGCATGAGCATGACTAACACAAGCTAATATCTTGAGCTTTGGCCATACGTATATACGTATCATTGTCTATGTGTGTCTGTGTTTGTTGTATCCTGTGATCTGCAGATCTGTGACGTCTATTGTCAGGCCTGAGAATAAAAATTGTTTGTCTTTTATGTTATTTGTTGTCCATAATGAAGTACTTCATGTCTAAAGTAAAATTCTGGTTAAATACAATGGTAAATGGTAAATTTAAGGGTTCATTAATGGACAATGAACAAGTCCATTTACATCAGTATATGAGGAATGTGTGAAGACTCTCAGTGATGATGGCAGCTGCAATGAATCATCAATGGCAGCAATGTAACTATGGTTACTATCTATGGTAGTAGGAAAAATGACATGTGATGGAATATTATTAATTTGTTTTTCATTGGTTTATTAATCAATTTATGGATTTAAGTTTTGGGGATTTTACTTTTATTTTTATTTTAATTGTTTTTCTATGGTTTACATAAATGTACACACATAACACATACATTTCTATACATACACACAATGTTATACATGTAAATTAAGGGAACATACGTGATGTATCTTTATTTTTTGGGTTTGTTTGACAAAATATGTCAAATTTGGGTTTATTTTACAAAATATGCAATGAGTGACCATCTATAATATTACAAGGATGCTTACCCACAGAGATTCAGTAGGATTATGTTTCAGTTAAGAAGGGTCTATGGTATAATACATGGAGTAAGATCACTGACAAAGCATCAGTTTAATATTCTGAGTAACTGAAGGTTCATTGGTTGACGGGGATGAATAATATATGTGAAGGGTTATCCATACTAAATTCAGTATGAGGGGATTTATGGAAAGTTTGGAATTAAAGAATAAGGGTAGGATATTGCATTTGGGAACATTACAATATGCAATACAGTAAGAGTATGGTTTTCATTCAAAAGACAAAATGGGTGTTATGAAAAAGAATGGAACATTGAAGTGTGATTAAATAAATATTTGGGTTATATGCATATTTGATTAAAGGTATTAGGGTAATCTTAAGGTATTAATTAAATAAATGGCTCTTCTTCTTGAATTCAATTAATAAGGAATCACATGATGTACCGGAAATCCAACAGGATTCCTAACATTTGTCAATATTAATGTGATAGTTATTATTGATAATATTTGTTATTTTAAGCAGTATTTAATAAACAATGTTATATTAGATATTAGTAACAAAAATGAATGATATGGTTCACTGTGATCGTTATAAGTTAGGTATAATCACCGATTTTGGTGTAGATTTAGGGCAATAGAAGATGTCTTCAATCAAGTCTCCAAATAATTGGAAAAGACTTTGAGATTTATTATGGATCAAAGACTGACACAATTTCCAGTGCTATAAATTCCATGAAGGTAAAGAATTGATGTGCATATGTCTTAATTTATTTGTATTTTGATCACAGTACACCATAACATTTATTAATATTATAATTTATAGTAATGAGTTAATATTGATATTCACATAAGGACAATTAATTATTACAGACATTCTAAACAAAAGAAAGATCATCCAATGATTTATAATATAGTTGAATATTGTTAGGGTTTTTTTTGAGGCATCGAACAGATGTATCTCACCCTCAAGAGGGGGAAATGTTAAATATTACTGATTTACAATATTCTAATTTGGGTGTGAAAATATACTCAAGAGTTGATCAAACAACATGGTCAATGAGATACAAATATGAGGATTAAAATACAAATGGAGAGTAAGTGTGTAATAATCATGAGTGAAAGATCAGGACCATACATGGGCAGCATTGGTGTTGTATGTACATTGTTGACATATACCTAAAAACCTATGGAAGGAAGCAACCTTCCCCCAACCACATGCTATCACCTGGCATTAGTTATACTTTGCCATATAATGGTCTCTGTGTTAGCTGGTCATAAAGGAATGTTACCATATATGGTTATGAACAAGGCCAATGGATGAGTTTGGCTCACAATGCAAGTCTATAGGACTGTACTCTTTAAAAGTGACTCTGTCCAAGGGGAATGGGCTGATGTATCTTTATTTTTTGGGTTTATTTGACAAAATATGTCAAATTTGGGTTTATTTGACAAAATATGCAATGAGTGACCATCTATAATATTATAAGGATGATTACCCACAGAGATTGAGTAGGATTATATTTCAGTCAAGAAGGTCTATGGTATAATACATGGAGTAAGATCACCGACAATGGATAAGTTTAATATTCTGAGTAACTGAAGGTTCATTGGTTGACAGGGGTGAATAACATATGTGAAGGGTTATCCATACTAAATTCAGTATGAGGGGATTGATGGAAAGTTTGGAATTAAAGAATAAGGGTAGGATATTGCATTTGGGAACATACAATATGCAATACAGTAAGAGAATGGTTTTCATTCTAAAGACAAAATGGTTGTTACAATAAAAGAATGGAACATTGAAGTATGATTAAATAAATATTTGGGTTATATGCATATTTGATTAAAGGTATTAGGGTAATCTTAAGGTATTCATTAAATAAAGGGCTCTTGTTTTTTAATTCAATTAATAAGGAACCACATAATGTACCGAAAATCCAACAGGATTCCTAACATTTGTCAATATTAATGTGATGGTTATTATTGATAATATTTGTTATTTTAAGCAGTATTTAATAAACAATGTTATATTAGTAATTAGTAACAAAAATGAATGATATGGTTCACTGTGATCGTTATAAGTTAGGTATAATCACCGATTTTGGTGTAGATTTAGGGAAAAAGAAGATTTCTTCAATCAAGTCTCCAAATAAATGGAAAAGACTTTGAGATTTATTATGGATCAAAGACTAATACAATTTCCAGTGCTATAAATCCCATGAAGGTAAAGAATTGATGTGCAGATGTTTTGGGTAACATGAAGGTGCTAATGTTACACCTTATGGACATATCTGATGGACGGTGTTATCACTGAATGAATGGCAGCTGATTATTATTATCTAGATACATCCAGATGACGATAATTGGGACAAATTATTATCAAGATTGTTTTGGTCAAAGATGTCACCAAACCGGTGAGAAAAGGGTTATTGATACAACTGTGACCAAGGACTGTTATACTTTGACTAAGGTTACATTCTGCTACTGAAGGAATCATTGTCAATGTTAACCCTTGCATTGCTATCACAGATGTTTCAGTGAAGAGTCACTGATGACTCCCAGGGGGAACTCAAATGACATGTTCAAGTAAGTTCCAAGGAGGCGACTGCTGTACTGATATCATAAGTACATGTTCTTTATGAAGATTTTGATTTTACATCTATATCTTTCTAAGACTTTGTGCTATACACTGGAAAAAACTAAAAACGATGTACTCTATTGCTGCTTGTGGAGTTCTCTTGGGATCCATGGTTGTCCATCCTTAGATGTTGCTGAGAACTCTGCCTCACAACAAGCCCCATTAGAAGCCATTAGAAGTAAAAATCTCCCCATACAAACCAATGGAGGAGTAGATCAAAAGGAAAAGATACACATGTTACATTTGTCTGACATCTTAAATGTAATTCTAGAGTATCGTACAGGATCTTTATATAAGAATATTTAAGTAATTATTCATTTGAATGTGTTAAAATTATCTAATAGTAGTATCTAATAGTTTTGGGAAATGTCTTTCAAGCTAATTAGGAGGCATGAAAGGGAGCTTTGAGCTGAGATACAGTATGAAGAGAAGATGAAGGACAAGTTCAAAGATATGTTTAGGTCACATGATAGGATCTGAAGATTACAGAAGAGTTGCAGAATGAGGAGATGACAAGGTATTAAAGGTTTTGCTTCTTATAAGACAGTAAGACATTTCACAAAATGACACATTTATATTAAAATGATTAAAAATATCACAAACACTTTTTGAGAAAGCACTCCCACTTGTTTTTGGTCAAGTTATAATAACAAACATTTACTTCATGAGGGGACATTTTAGAGAATCCATAGAAAGGAAAAAGAAGCAACTTACATTGACCAATAATATTTCAAAAATTTTTTCAAAAGCTTGTAAATTAAAACAGTTATTCTATTTGTTTCAATGGAAAACACCTTTAATGGTCATACACCTTTCAACAAGCCTTACATAAATCAATTGGATAATACAATAAATGTTTAAATAATTGTGATAAATGAAAACAGAAATAAGTCTCTTTTACATCACTATACTCCTATCATCTTCCCTCCCTTCTTTTATAATAGCTTCCTGAGCTGTTAGATTACACACCTCAATACAATGGATGAAAGCAGGTATCCACCCCTCAGCTTTCATTCAATAGCAAATTTCATTAACGAAATTGTAGAGGAAAAACTCTAACTAACTAATAAATAATTCACATAATAATTCACATAATGCCCATATTTATTGTTCTTTTGTATAAATTTTCATATTCTTTCAAAATGGAGGTGTTGGTGAGCTGGGAGTTTACGACACTTCACCAATTGGCTTTAATCTCGGAACCATGGAGAAACTTTAAGTTCAAGCTCAATGGAACTTCTTAATTGCTTAATCGCTTCAGGAACCATTTCATATTCCTTCTTCCCCTCTCTTTAATCTTTCAACTGTATGTAAAGTTTATTTTTTCTTCTCCAAATAATATTTCATCAAGGAGGTCATCTCTCAATAAAAGGCTTTACGTGATTTTGAATGTCACTGTTAAATATTACAGATTTACAATATTCTAATTTGGGTGTGAATATGTACTCAAGAGTTGATCAAACACAACATGGTCAATGAGATACAAATGTGATAGGATTATAATATGTATAGAGAGTAAGTGTGTAATAATCATAAGTGTAATCAGGGGTATATATGTTCAACACTGGTGTTATATGTATATTCTTGACATATCTCAAAGATAATGTTAGAACGCAACCCCCAACCACATCCTATCACATGGCATTAGTTATCCTTTACAATATGAAGTTCTCTTTGTGTTAGCACCTATCACATCCAAATCACACCACATTCACATGACAAGAGGTATCCTTTACCATATAATGGTCTCTGTGTTAGCTGGTCATAAAGGAATTCCTATGGATGTTACCATATATGGGTGTGAACAAGACTAATGGATGAAGTTGGCTCATAATGCAAGTCTATGGGAGTTTAGTCTTTAAAAGTGACTCTGTCCAAGGGGGATGGGCACATTGAGCATATCACACACACCAAGCTCGCTCTCACACGCTGACATATGGAGGAGATTTAAGGACACAAGATGGAGATGAAGAAGGAGGAAGAAAGACCAACACAAGATGATGAAACCTTCACCAGAACATAATTTCATGGACTGACTGACTTTACCACATGACTAATAATGTGCACAAGTATTCTGTATTCTGCAACCTGGACGATGACAATAAACGTAACTTTTTATAATAATTATCCTGAGTCCTCCTATTTTTAGAAGAACATATTAAAGGACACGGGAAAGATTTTATATTCAATACGATTTTTATTACAGTCACCCTGGGCTTTGGAGATGGAGGTGCTAGATAATAAATGAAACATGATGTTCTAGCTATTTGGAATGGTTTTCCTAAGCCCCCCTCTTCCACCACTGTCCCTCCCCCCCCCACTCAATCCTTCCCCCTGCCTCCCCCCTGTTTTATAATCAGTACAAAGGTTTGAGAAGATATTATATAGCCAGTAAGCCAACTCTTACATTTGTAGTTTTGGAATGTGAAATATTTTGTCACCCACTGAATCTGATTTCTTTTGTACATGTTGCTGTTTTGAAACAGTAAAAAAGTATTACATTCTCATTAAACCCTAGTAAACATCAGGTTTTAATAAGGCATAATGATTAATAATATAATGATGTCTTTTAGGGTATGTCTTTTAGGGTATGTGCATACAGCGTTTTTAGTGAATGTGGACTGGAAGAACAAACTGCAGCTAGCTAGACCCCCATAGTCCTACATTATACACAGTAACAGTGTGCTCTTTTCACCATATCTATGTTAGGGAGCCGTGTTTCAAAACATAGGAGAGGTCCAATTTTGTTGCAGTCCTCCCATATTCATATAGTCTCCTGGCTTTCTAATTGAGACAGGAAGTGTGAGGAGCGCCTGGCCAGAAACTACCCCTTAGTTTTCACCATGCTATGTCCTATGTTTATATGCACATAGTCTTAATTGTCACTTTCCTAGAGCAAAAAAGTGTGAAAATATACAGAATCACTTTACTGACTTCTCTCGGAAGATGGTCACAACAGGCTTGAGATGAGGAGCACTATTAAGATTACAATTTACTTTGGGGAACTAATCATAATATTACCCTTCCTTCCAATTAGTAATTTTTTTAATAATGCAATCAGAACAAAAAGTCCCTAAAAGTACTTCACAAATATGTTTCACAAAGTGTCTTCCACAATGAATTACCAATGATATAGGGTCATACCTATAGAAGTTAAAATGAGCTTATATCTGCCCATGAGTAAACTTACTGCTGCAATCAAGATATTTGCAAATAATGAAACCTTTGCCTCAACTCGCTGTGCTCACACAATAATACATTTATATATTTTTACCAAGCTATTGCAAATGTGCATAAATTCCTTCAAATTCCGATGGTTTTATTGGATAATGTCAGGGTTCGGGGTCAGTGAGCCCCCTGGACCAATGCGGGAGATGACACTAACCGACACCTGGGACTGGAATCTAAGCAGCAGCAGGTCTTCACCAGAGCCCGCTGCAAAAGCAAAATGGTCTTGATGTGGCATGGTGCCACCAGGTCGTTCACAGATGCGACTAGCCTGCGGTGACAGCCGAGGTCGAAGTACAAACTCAGCGTGCAGTCTCGGAGTCAGGCACAGGTAGGCAGTCAGGGCAGGCGGCAGAGATGCAGGGTCAGAGGTCAAGTTTGGGGTCACAACTGGAGATTAATGCAGGAACGGGAATGCAGATGGGAATAGAAACAGGGAACACAATGGAAGCTTTGTCTAAGGCTGGTAGCTCAAACATCCGTCAGAAGTTGATGGGAGCAGCCCTGTCATGCGCTGGCCCTTTAAATCTCCGAGAGCCCTTTAAATGGAATGTGGCACAGGTGTGCCTATGATCCGAGATGTGGATTGCAGGGGCACCACCCCTGCAGCCATGTGCCCTGTATCACCCCTGCAGCCATGTGCCCTGTATCACCCCTGCAGCCATGTGCCCTGTATCACCCCTGCAGCCATGTGCCCTGTATCACCCCTGCAGCCATTTGCCCTGTATCACCCCTGCAGCCATCAGGCCTGTATCACCCCTGCAGCCATGTGCCCTGTATCACCCCTGCAGCCATCAGGCCTGTACCTTCTTATTACTATTCTGTATGATTGCTTGAAACCGCAAATTAATAAAAAAAAATTTGTTATAGTAAAAAAGGTCTCCACACGCTGGGTCTCAGCAAGAGACCAGTCATAATTTGTAGAAATGAGTTAATATTGATTGATATTCTTATAAGGACAATTAATTATTACAGACATTCTAAACAAAAGGAAGATCATCCAATGATTTATAATATATTTGAATATTGTTATTGTATTTTGAGGGATCAAACAGATGTATCTCACCCTCAAGAGGGGGAAATGTTAAATATTATTGATGAACAATATTCTAATTTGGGTGTGAAAATGTACTCAAGAGTACAAAATACAAATGGAGAGTAAGTGGGAAATAATCATGAGTGAAAGATCAGGACCATATATGGGCAGCATTGGTGTTGTATGTACATTCTTGACATATACCTAAAAAAACCTATGGAAGGAAGCAACCTTCCCCCAACCACATCCATATGGCTTTACTATATAATGGTCTCTGTGTTAGCTGGTCATAAAGGAATGTTACCATATATGGTTAAGGACAAGGCCAATGGAGGAGTTTGGCTCATAATGTAACTCTATAGGACTGTACTCTTTATAAGTGACTCTGTCCAAGGGGGAGGGGCACATTGAGCATATCACACACACCAAGCTCGCTCTCACACGCTGACATATGGAGGAGATTTAAGGACACAAGATGAAGATGAAGAATGGAGGAAGAAAGACCAACACAAGATGATGAAACCTTCTCCAGAACATAATTTCATGGACTGACTGACTTTACCACATGACTAATAATCTGCACGAGTATTCTGTATTCTGCAACCTGGACGACGACAATAAACGTAACTTTTTATAATAATTATCCTGAGTCCTGAATTCACCTAAGTAAGGTATTTTTGGAAGAACATACTAAAGTACGCGGGAAAGATATAATATTCAATACGATTTTTATTACAGCTATGGACAGCTATGTGCAGTGTAGGGGAGACAAACCTGCCGCGTTCCTGGCTACAGGCAACGGGGTTGGTGTCGGACTGGTTACATAAAAATTAGGACTGTACATTTGGTAGCTAATGCCCTTAAACCAACTATTTGCTAAGGGAAAGGTGCGGTGTCATGTCCTGCAATCCACTCCTTGCACCAAGGCTTGAAAAGTTGCCTGAAGACACGTCACCGAGGTGGCATCACTACAAACGGTCCGTACAGTAAATACAGTTTACCTGCCGTCTAAGATACAGATCTTACCCTAGGACAGTGATGGCGAACCTTGTGGAAGGCTGAGTGCCCAAACACTTAACCAAAAAGCCACTTATTTATTGCAAAGTGACGCAAGCAACTGAAGCAGTAATTTATTCTTTGTTCTTTGACAATTTTCAATCGTTCAGCCTCTAAAGACACCCGAGCAGTTGAAAAAGGAGGAGGGCAAATTCGCCTTTCATTGTAGGAAGATTTCTGTAGGAAGATTCTTTGAGTCTGTCTGGGGAGCTTCATGCTGGGGTGATGGCCTGGGTGCCCACAGAGAGGGCTCTGAGTGCCGCCTCTGGCACCAGTGCCATAGGTTCGCCACCACTGCCCTAGGACATGACGTCTAGGTGCCAGTAAGACACGAAATACAAAACCTCCTAGAAAGAAAGGCATTAAGTGCAATAAATAATAACTTTGTCCTTGAAGTAACCGACCATAAGTCTCTCAGAGAGCTCCTGCAGGGAGAGTCCATTCTCTGGGCACAGTCCATGATGAAGGAAAAAAAGTGTAGCAAAAAACAAAGGCTCCATTTTTCACGGAGGCTGGACACAGTCCTTTGGTGAGGTAAGTCTGCGTCAGAAGAGGTGGGTGCTATCATAGCACAACAGGGGAAAAGTTCAGGACAGTTTATGACTTTAATTAATAAGGGAGAGTCCCAGGGAAGTCTCTGGCAATGGTTAGTGGGCACAGCAGCAATAACATATTTCACTGCAGCAAAGTTAGTGGGCTTCAGCCCATCAGGGAATTACTCACTGTCTCAGTCCAGAAAGCAATCGGGATCCATATCCAGTTCCGGTGAGTTGTGGTGAGTCAGCAGCCATCTGGGGACACCTGGTGCCAGTTCCAGGAACTGCATGTTCGTCAGCGTTCTCACTGATCTCCTGACACTCAGGGACGGGACCGCCGGCCTCCGGGTGTTGGTATCTCCAGCCGATGGATCTATAGGACCCATCATCACAGACGGATCCAAAAACAGATAAATAGGCACTTGGCCTAGTGCCCTTTCAGCCTCCAACTCTTCCGGGGCTGGGTCATCACCCCATTGGAAAGGAGCCACTGGAGGGTCACCTATCACTGGAACCTCGGGTTCTCCTCCCTCCTCAGCTGCTTTGTCTGCCGCGGAAGACCCACCACACCTGCCACTGGGGAATCCACCGGGGTATTTCCTTGGAGCAGGCCCAGTCCATGGATAGCAATGTGCTCACAATGACAGTGGACGGGGCACTCACTTAGGTCACCACTTGAGCCACCACAGGCTGGGGGGTAGCTGGAAGCTGCAGCCAGGAATCCTCTTCTTAGTGGTCCTCGTAGGCCTCCTTCTCAGAATCTGGGATCCGGATCACGCCAGAAGCCCTGGCTCCTCGGGTGAAGGACCCGTCCGGTGAAGTCCTCCGTGGCAAAACGGAAACCCTGCTGCCGATCAAAGCAGTGGACTTGACCTGTGGTCAGATTGTTTTGGACCCAGACTCCCTCCTTCAACTGGCCCCCCACGAAACTCTGGGCCTCCTTCTCCCGTCTGTGCTAATCAGAGACAGCGTCTCAGATGCCGGTGGAGGGTCTCACCTCTGCCCCGAGGCTGTGGGGGTGCCAGGAATTCCTGACCTGACACATCTATACAAAGGAACCCCTGACTGGACACATCTGTACAGAGGATTCACAAAGCCAAGCAAATCCTAAGAACAACTGGTGAGCGAGGATGGACCCGGCGATGCTACAGATGTAATGATCAGAGGGATTCAGGTCTCCTCTGCGTCTCCAGGACCACAGGTGGACAATCACTGCAAAGCCATTGGTGACCAGTCCTATGAGAGCGGCCGCAGCTAGAGCCACCTGGAGGGCCGGGTGCATAATGGAGGCAGAAAGGTGCAAGACAGCTGGATGCAAAGTACAGGAGCATCGACTTACCTCCACAGCCAATGGCTCCACAAGGGGAAAACTACTTAGACAATCCAGGTGATATGGATACCTGGCAGTATATGTAGTATATGTAGTACCTGGTAGTATATCTGTGGTATATGGAGTATGTGTAGTATATGGAGTATATGTAGTATATATAGTACTAGGTGTAAATTGAGAATATGGAGTATATGAGAAAAAGAGAGATCCGACAGGTCAGAGATGAGATATAAGTCACACTGACACTCTGCTCCCTCACTTATAACACAGTCAGTTCTGCTACATGCCTCCCTCCCCTGGATAAAGACCTTATCTGTGTGTAGATGGTAGAGGGAGTCACTGCACGCTGCTGCTTACAGTGCCTGTGTCTGAGATGGTCTTGTGATGCTGGGGTCTGTGTGTATTAGTAATACATGCTGATAGAGTGCAGGGGGCGCCAGATTCAGGATTTAGTGCATGTTCTTCATGAATCTGGCGCCCCCTGCACTGCTCTGACAGAGGTGCGATACACTTGTGTTGGACTTTGCATGATAAATGTGTTGTGTGGTTTAACTGAGCACCGGACGCCCCTTTATGTGCAGAAATTTGTGTCGCATGGGGTGCAGTGCGGCCGCAGCACAAATGAGACACTTTATAAAGTGGAACCTGTCACCAGAAGCAGAATATCAGTGGTGACGGGTTCCATATAATGATACATAGTGATATAGATGGAGAATGTTTCCTGGCTCCTGCCTGTGGAGGTGGGGGAATCATTCACCTTCCTTCAGATATCTGATTCCATGGATTTTATGCATCGCCGGCAGCTGCTCTGTTCCTGGATCCCTGTGAAAGATGACGTGTAATATCGGGCTGGAGCTGGAACGTGAGTCTGGTCATGACGACCAAAGAAACCCAAATTAATGTAAATGTAGAAGTTTGTTGGTCCAAAATGGAGTCACATGCTCTGAGTTCATGCATATTTAGGCACTTACTAATATATTTTCCATTCTTCAGTGTGTCAGGTCGGATGCTGGGGCCCCCTGACACTGCGGGCCCCATAGCAGCTGCTATTACTGCTATCGCTGTAGTTACGCCCCCGGCCCACAGTAAGCGACAGCAACAAGTAATAAAGATGTTTTATTGTATTTATTTAATTACAAGACACAGAAAAAAAACCCTTCACAGGGGGTAAATGTACAGAAAGCCATATGAAGCCAAGTTATAATAAGACAAAGTGATGGAACCGATCCCGATGCATCAGAGAGGACTGTGCAGAAGTATGAAGACCCTTGATAGTATTACAATACATGAAATAATAGAACTGCTCAATTAATATCTGAAAAATGAGAAATAATCTGGACCTGGTCTATTGATCATTGATTGGTTATTAATCATGAATGGAAATATCCTGGACTAAAACATCCTCCTCTGCACCTCCCGCTGGATTTTAGTCGCCATCTTTCGGAGTTTGCAGTTTCCTCTTATGAGCACAATCCCAAGTGCTGGAGCGTATAACATAGCGATGAAGTCACACAGAACTGATGGAGGGTCCGTGTGAGGATATAATAAAATCAGAGATATAATAGATGTGACAAAATACATGAGGATCAGTAGGAGCATAGACATGACGGTGGTGCCGGCGCGCTGGTGGGCCGCGATTAAGGCTCCGTCTTTGTTTTCCATGGTGTCTCGCATCCTGTTCATGTGTTTCATTAAGGAGACCAATAAACAAACTGCAGAAACCAAACTAATCAGCAGCGGATAAATATACCCAAAGCACAGAAGAAAGATCCGGTATAACACGAAGGACGTATCGATGAGAGTGTTATTCACAAAGGACACGGAGCCGATATTAAGCAGTAGATTGCCAGACTTAGGGGTTAATTGTTCCTTCTTGATGCCAAACAGAGGAAACCCTATAAAGAAGACGCTAAGGATAGCCTGCAGAATGGCTTTCCGGAATGATCTTTGGACTCCCCTCTGGTAGAATCTGAATAAGCAGTTTTTGGAGCTTACAATTCTTGTGCAGTAGAACAAGCACAGAAGAGCCGCCACTCTGAAGCTGCAGTGAGTGGAGATCATCTTCAGGGTGAAGCTGCTTTGGCAGAAGACATCAGAGTTTTTGAACAAGTCACAGAAACCACTGAATCCTGACCACAACTGGAGAAAGAGATTGGATACGGCAACGCTACAAGTGAAGTAGTCAGCGGAGGTCAGAGAACGGCCGAGCCTCCAGTCGTGTACATTGACTACGACTACAAAGCCATTGGTGATGGACCCCAACAAAGTCATCAGAGACTGGACAGTGGTGAGAAGGATTTCTGTAGGTGAAGACATGATGGAGACGTAAAGAAAAGTGTTGTCCATATAGATCAGAGACGGAGAGATGCAAAATACAGGAGCATTGAGTTACTTTCTCCACCAATGGTTGCTTAGTACTGACACACCAGATGTAGATGAGGGAGGGAGGAGGAAATAGGATCCATCAGCAGAAGCCATAAAGCTCACGCAGATTTATTAGTTATGTAATAATTAGAATAATAATTTCTACAGCAAAAATCAAAAGCTGAAAGTATACAATGAAGAGAACCAGCAGGGACAGCACCGAGCCCCCGGCCTGGAGGTGCACTGTCACGCCCATTTTCATACTAATTTACATTTGTTACATATAATGTATAAGGGACTGAAGTATAAGCCCAGCAGGACAACATAGAGCAAAGTGCAGCCAATGAGGATATAGAGAGAGAAATGTGTTGCATGGAGCATTTTCATACATTGTTACTACTTCTTACATTTCTGGAGGAGGTCTCCGGCTACGCTCCGCAGCTTGACATTTCCTTTAATCATTACAAGGCTGTGTACGGCGGAGTAGAGCATTGGCGCACAGTAGCAGACGTATAGCAGGGGACTGTCCTTAGGAGGTAATTCTGTTAAAAGCAAAACTGAAAGCACAAAGTAGACGATGAAGAGAACCAGCAGGGACAGCACCGAGCACCCGGCCTGGAGGTGCGCTGTCAGGCGGATTTCATGGCCCATCCTCATACTCACTTGCATTCGTCTCATATGATGTATCAGCGACCGAAGTATAAGACCGGCAGCCAGTACAACGTAGAACAATGGGATGGAGTAGCCAATGAGGATGATGATAGAGCGATATATGTTCTGGTAGGAATACGCATTAATGGACCTGTTACATGGAGCCGACAGCTTATTACATTGTGTATTGTCATAGTCACTTCTGGTCCAGGCCAAAGGCAGACCCATCACCACACACAGGAGGATGGACCCAAAGATGGGGTACCGGTAATTGTGGGTCACATGTTTCTGAACCCAACGGAAAAGACAGTGCTTGAAGACTACGATCCTGCTGCAGTAGAACATGCAGAGAGCTGCGGTTAGCAGGAGGCTACACGAGCTGGACGTCACCTTCAGAGCGTTCATTAAGCGGCAGAAGAAGCCGTCTTCCTGGGCGAGGGAACAGATCCATTTGGCCAAGGTCCAGATCTGGAGGGAGAGGTTGGTTGTAGCCAAGTAGCACATATAGAAATCGGATTTGGTCAGAGGGACTGAAAGCATCAGGTCCATGATGTTGACTCCAAGGATGAAACCATTGGTGGTCAGTCCCACGAGGAAAGCCAAGACTTGGATCCCACTAAAGATCCACACGATGGAAGACGACATGGCGATAGCGAGAGTGGAAGGTGTGAAAGCAAGTTATAGAACAGGAGATTGATGCAAATGTGACGCGGATAGGTTTACCTCCAGGGTGAGGTACGGCTCCCATATCATGTCTTATATGGATGCAAATCTGACAAACCCTCACACAAACTGCATATCACAGTCTACAGCAACAACAAAACCCAAACTATTGTCTATGACGCAACAGAAACTCCCGAACCTGTGAGACCCCAATGTGACTGCTGACATCATCCAGCGGCCAGGTCTTTGGGTTGGGTCAGGACTCATCCTCTAGGAGCTACAAGGGGACCCAAGCAAAGACCCGACTGATCTCTGCTCCTCCGGTGGTCAGACTGCAATGTGGAGACTTATCAGGAGATACATCGGTTCCTATAATCCACATCCAATGGTCCAGAAGGTCCTTTTCCTTCTGAATACACTACATGTGAGCAATCTGGGGGATTAGGAAAGGAATTTAGTGGAATATCAGAAATCAGATAAGGAATAACAGAAGGGACAGTCAGTATAAAAATGTAGACAGATTGATTGGGGAAACTGTCAGAAATGTCCGGCGGTAAAACCGTTGCAGTTGTCCCTGGAAATCAGAGATCAGTTGTCATTATATAACCTGCTGTGAGAAAATGAAAGCCAAGATCTGATTGGTTGCTATGGGCAACTGGAACAGTTCTACCCCCCACACTTCTGATAAATGCCCCCCAATGACTATGAAAGGTCATGAAGGTGAAGGGTTAGAGAGTGACTATAGGGCGAGGGGCAGGAGGTCCTAACCCTTGTGAACAAGTGCTAACATGTGAGGTGCCATCACACAGGGGGCAGGGCCTGGATAGGGTATATCAGGGGTGCACACCCCATGGCACAAATTTGTGCCCTTCATCAGGTCCAGGGGCCACATCAGTTATGGGTGGTGCACAATTCACCCCCATGGAGCTACTCACGGTACAAGACTGATCCACAAAGAACCAAGATAAGGGGCAGGAGTTATTTGCTCTAGCCGAACGTCCAATGCCGCTTTTTTTTTTGTTTTGCTGTTTTCTCCTTGGACCAAATGTCACGGCAGGGAGTTTTACTTGAAGAGATACAATACTGCTATTGGCAGACAAAGATACCCATATCCGGACAAAAATATATTATTAACACATGATAAAACTTAACGTTTATTAATCTCAGAATTAAGAGAGTGTATTGTCTAGTAGCGTGGCTACCAAGTGCTCAAAAGGAAAATGTGTTAAAAACACAGTAGGGTAGGCTCATTGAGTCACAAATGGAGCGTTCAAGAGTTGTAAGTCAAACTCTTATGAGCTGCAAATAGACTATGAGCAATGACTGGGATATCAGTGTTGTAGTGCTCAAAGGACAAGTATCCCTACTATATTGGCAGTATATTTGTATCTCTGTGAGAGCTCCTTCTGAGGTATGGTGGCAAATGTATATCTGTTGCCAGACACTACAATACTGTGTGTTTATACCATCAGAGTATCTTAGAGGAATGTTATTAGACTGCAAATATGACCATAATAGTTGTTGGGCCTCTAGAGACAGATACTAGATGGTCATATATTATCCTTGGACCAATGCACGGCGCTAGTTTTATCAGAAGGATCTACATGTCTGTTCAGACCGACACCAGCGCGTTATTCACCAAACTTCCAGGACAATGTTATAAAATAAGGTTTAAAATGGGCAAATCTCAATCCATAGCCGGACGCCAGATCACAAGTTCCCACGACCCGGGGTTTCCAAGGCTTCTCATGAGTTGTTCCAGCAATGTCCCGGGTCGGATGAACTTGTGATCTGGCGTCCGGCTATGGATTGAGATTTGCCCATTTTAAACCTTATTTTATAATATTGTCCTATAAGTTTGGTGAATAATGCGCTGGTGTCGGTCTGAACAGAGACTTGCAGATCCTTCTGATAAAACTAGCGCCGTGCATTGCTCTGAGGGGAGTAGAGGAGCATTGGGCGCTCGGGTAGAGCCAATTCTTTGATGAAGGGCTCGCTGCTGCAGAAACACCTGACAAGTTCTCACCAATCCCGGGGCACCAGATGCCAGACCCACAGCGACGACTACTTGTCAGATTTACTCAGCGCTCACAGCCACAAGCGCCCTGGGTCCTGACGCCAACACATGCAACCGGCATCAGATGAGGAGTCAGGAGAGAGACAATTATCTGCTGTGAGGTCTCCATCATTGTCTGCCCTGAGGGGGGGGGGGGGTTGGGGGTAGCTGTCATCTCCCCTCGCAGGTCCTGACGACTCAGCAGCAGAGGAGCCACTATATGCCCTGCTGCCAGGACCTTCCTGGGGGATTATGGAGACGACTAATCAGAGTAACTGCAGCCCAGAAATCACAGGTTACACAATGAGGACAAAGGGACAGATTTATTTATTACACATCCACATTTCTCCTGTACAGGAAGTCACCAGGACCAAGGCGGCTCCACTGAGGTCCTGCAGACACGTAAACGAGGGACACATGACAAAGATAAACCGGAAGATGACACAGATTATTGCTTAGCATTGATGATGTCAATGAATTCGGGCTTCAGAGAAGCCCCTCCCACCAGGAATCCATCGATATCCGGCTGAGACGCCAAATCATGAGCCGTACCTCCCGTGACAGAGCCTAGGACGACAATACAAACCAAGTCACTCCAGAGCTGCACTCACTATTCTGCTGGTGGTGCAGTCACTGTGTACATACATGACGTTACATCCTGTATTATACCCCAGAGCTGCACTCACTATTCTGCTGCTGGTGCAGTCACTGTGTACATACATGACATTACTTATCCTGTACTGATCCTGAGTTACATCCTGTATTATACTCCAGAGCTGCACTCACTATTCTGCTGCTGGTGCAGTCACTGTGTACATACATGACATTACTTATCCTGTACTGATCCTGAGTTACATCCTGTATTATACCCCAGAGCTGCACTCACTATTCTGCTGCTGGTGCAGTCACTGTGAAGATACATGACATTACTTATCCTGTACTGATCCTGAGTTACATCCTGTATTATACCCCAGAGCTGCACTCACTATTCTGCTGCTGGTGCAGTCACTGTGTACATACATGACATTACTTATCCTGTACTGATCCTGAGTTACATCCTGTATTATACTCCAGAGCTGCACTCACTATTCTGCTGGTGGTGAAGTCTGTCAGTAATACTTTACCTCCATAGATGATTCGGACCGACTGGGCAACTTGTTCAGAGACGTTGGACTTGAGCCACTCGCGGAGCTTTATATGCACCTCCTGGGCCTGGAGACAGAGCAGGGAGATTTTATCGGAGACCGACTAATGTGAATCCCTAGAGCCCAAACTCCCCAAAGAAAATACACCTCCCCAACACAATAGGCACCAACTGCTGCCAGCTGAACGCCAAGGGTCTTTGCACCACATCTATTGAAAGACTTGAATGTGCGTTTGCTGAGGCAATGCCAACGCCTGGCTGCAGTCCTGTACCCATCACAGGGGAGACAGCAGGTCATGGGGTCAACTACTCACCTGCTGGGGTGTGGCCGTCTTTCCAGTACCAATGGCCCAGACTGGTTCATATGCCAGGACAACCTTACACCAATCCTTTACATTATCTGTGGGAGAGGAAGGGACAACTAAAAATCACATTTCACCCAATCGTGAAGTTATACAAGTCATCGAGGAGTTATACACATTACATCATGAACCTGAACAGAGCCACCTCTCCCCCCGCCCAAAAGTCGCAATGTCTACTGGGGATATACGCCGCGCCTATACCGAACGCGATATGGAAGCTCACCAAGAAACGCGCCCTCCCAGTACAAAATCAGCAAATCTCTATAATACTGCCCCCTATGTAAAGAATATAACAGATTCTCCCCCATTAAGATATCGTTAATAGCCCCCTATGTCAAGAAATAACTAAACACGATAATTGACTGCCCCCTAGTACCGGAATTCACTACTATAATACTGGGCCTCCTATGTACAGATCTACCTCTAATAATCTCTGCCTCCTATGTACAAGGAATATAATGCTACTATATACTGCACCCCCTATGTACAAAGATATAACTCTAAATACTGCCCCTATGTACAAGAATATAACTACGATAATACTGCCCCCTATGTACAGGAATATAACTACTATAATACTGCCTCCTCAGATGTACAAGTAATATACTACTATACTACTGCCCCCTATGTAACGAATATAACTACTATAATCCTGCCCCCCTATGTACCTGAATACTCTACATAATCCTGCCACCTATGTCAAGATATCACTGCTATAATACTGCCCCTATGTACAGAAATATACTACTAATATACTGCCCCCTATGTACCATGAATATAACTACTATATAAACTGCCACCATATGTACAAGACTATAACTACTATAATCCTGCCACCTATGTACAGGAATTATAACTACATAATACTGCCCCCTATGTACAGAATATAACTACTAAATACTGCCCCCTATGTACAAGAATATAACTGCTATAATACTGCCCCCTATGTACAAAATAATACTGCTATAATACTGCCCCCTGTACAAGAATATAACGCTATAATACTGCCACCCTATGTACAGAATCTACTGCTATAATACTGCGCCCCTATGTACAGGAATATACTACTATAATACTACTGCCCCCTCTGTACAGATATAACTGCTTAATACTGCCCCCTATGTACAGAAATATAACTACTATAATACTGCTCCCTATGTACAAGATTATACTACAAATACGGCCCCCTATGTACAAGAATATAACTCTATAATACTGCCCCTATGTACAGGAAGCATAACTACTAAATACTGCCCCCTATGTACAAGGAAATAACTACTATAATACTGCCGCCCCGTATGTCACAGAATATCCTACTAATACACTGCCCCTATGTACAGGATATAACTACTATAATACTTGCCCCCTATGTAACCAAAATAGATACCTACTATAATACTGCCCACCTTGTACAGGAATATACCTACTATAATACTGCCCCCTATGTACAGGAATATAACTACTAAATACTTCCCCTATGTACAAGAATATAACTACTATTACTGCCCCCTATGTACTCAGAATATAACTACTATAATACTGCCCCCTATGTACAGGAATATAACTACTAGCATACTGCCCCCTATGTCAAATATAATACATATAATACTGCCTCCTATGTACAAGATATAACTACTATAATACTGCCCCCTATGTACAAGAATATAACTGCTATAATACTTCCCCCTATGTACAAGAATATACCTACTAGTAATCTGCCCCCCTATGTACAAGAATATAACTACTATAATACTTCCCCCTATGTACACGAATATAACTACTATAATACTGCCCCCTATGTACAAAATATAACTGCTATAATACTGGGCCGATACTGCCCCCTATGTAAAGATATAACCTGCTATAATACTGCCGCCTAGGTAACAAAAATATACTACTATAATACTGGCCCCCTATGTACAAGAATATAACTACTATAATACTGCCCCATGTACCAGAATATACTCTATATACTGACCTCTATGTACAAATATAACATGTCAACATGAAGCAGAAGTCGGTAAGTGCAAGCTACTTCACACACTCATGGGGACGTAGTATATGGCGGGCCGATTTGTCCCCCATAACCTTCTATGGGCTCACGGCCCTGTACGGGAGCGTACGACGGTGCTCGCACACGTCTGCACTTACCGCCCTTAGCCCGGGGAAAGATAGGACATGTTTATCTTTCCCCGTATTACGGTGCCGTGCGCCATTACTTCTATGAAGAGGGCGGGGTGTGACTGTGCTCATCTCCCTCCTCCCCCCGCTGCCATGTGCCCGCCTGTCTGACGGGCGGCGGGCTCAGGCGTGTGAATTTGCCTTACCAGTGTTTTTTTGCCAGTATGAGAATTTTGTTCTTTCAATAAACATCCCTCGGACAGTTGAGTTTACAGAGTTACAACCAATTATAGTGACAACATGGGCTGGCGTCAGGAAGTGAGGGGTTAAGGATTTCTGAATGGCGACGCTCATGGTCTATTTCGGGGATGCTGCTGTTCTTGTCGTTTAGTAGAATAAAAGAGGGGAGGAGACTGGTACAGACTACGACTACATAGATCTAGATTGTAGTCTGTTACCATTGGAGACACCTTGGCCCCTGTGGATGCTGTGTGTCCAGGACGGGGTTAAATATCCGGTGCACGGTAGTAACTCACCTGCGATGACCTTTGATCGCTCAACAACACACTTTCTCTGTAATTCCAGCCTCGCGCTGATCCAGCTTCTCCCAATGCGGCCATGAACCCCCAAAACCCTCGGACTGGCGTGCGCCAACTTCTGGCCAATCAGCTCAGAGAAGAACATCAACCAAGTACCAAGCCCATGACGCCTTATATACACGAGCCAGACCCCCATATACCCCTCTGTATAGGTGCGGCACAGGGGCCCTATATACAGAGCACAGACCCCCATATACCCTGTGCCTCTGCACAGGCCTATGGGAAGGCGGCGTTAGTGACCCCAAACAACCTCCTCAATCCGAGCTCCTACACATCAAACTGTGTTGCTGTGCCCCTCCTAGTGGCTGATTTTGTATTGACAGAGGCCCAGGCACTAGAGGGCCCCTCTTATGATCCGCTGGGTCTGGTATGAAGGGGAGATTCTCTCACCTCATCGATTCCCCAAACACATGGCGCCTCTCGGAGTGGCCCAGTATCCACCCAGTTGCTCCCACGTCTTTGATCATGGCCGGACTGGAAGATAACGGAGCCAGGTTATGGCGAAGCACATGAGAGCGAGTCTCACAAGCGTATGCGGGTATAACGGCCGCACCTGATCTCCCACGGTGAAACGCGACCCTTCGACACTTTTGGTAACGTTTCTGCGCACCACGGTTGCAATTTTTTGCGTCGGGAGCTTTGGCGGGAGAAAAGGTCAGGTAGATGGAGGGGGGAGCCGGCCTCAGACCACCTCTGACGAGGATAGGGCACGGTTATGCCATGAGATAAAGGACACTCACATTACAACGACACGACACAAGCACTCAGATCGTGCACGCTCAGGCAGACAGCATGCCTAACCACAAGAATTTAGTTACTGCCCCTTGTACATGCTTTTCCACTATTGCAGATTATGAAACCATCTCAGTGAAAGAGTCCAGCAAGGGCCTGGTGCGCGGACATCTGATTAGCGGCCGCGAGCTCTTTTATAGCTGATGGAGAGCTGGACCATTGCACCACAACCCTAAGTGTCAGCGCCGTATGAGAGCGCAGTGGTGGGTGGACATACAAAATTCAATGCAGAGATTTTTTTAGGTGCACAAGGAAACCGAACGCCACAACAAAACTTGAGGCCGTGATGCGGCACAAGCCAGGAGCTACGGCCCTGCCCTGACCCCACGTCACAGCCCGAGTGAGGAAATTACTGACAGCTACTTGTTGCACGCATCAGGCCACGCAGCAGATTACCGGTCCAGCGAAGCAGAAAGCCAGAACATCAGCATCATTTGTAATGGCGTGTCAGATGGAGTATGGGACGGTGTAACACCCAGCAGCCACCGCAGACAAAGAGGGAAACAGTCATGCAGAATCTGCCCCCCCAGGCAAGGGTGGAAGTTACTAGATCTTATGAAGACCGGGGAATCCAAAGTGACTCGCCCTGCAGCTTCTAAACCCAGACGACTCATCCGAGGCAAAATGCGGACTCATTGCAGACCATTTTTTTAATAGTTAATTGTGTGGCCTGTTACATCAGAGGAAGCTGAGATAAGGACATATCATATCTCGGCCCCCGGGGTAAATTTGGTGACTGTGTCTGCAACCACACCCCCACGCCCCCGCCCTCACTCTATTCTAGCCACCGTCGTTTATTTTAGCGGCAGCAAAAGGTTAAGAGTCACGACCTTGATATGTCATCCCAAGTGCCAAGCGGACTGAAAGGTCAAGCTGTTTTTAGGCCGTCTCAGGATTAAGGTTAAATGTCACTTGTTGTAACCCCCGCACTCTCAACCTCCCAGTGGCAGAGAACAATAGCCTGATGGCACATTGTGGTTACTGTCCCCTTTTAAAAGGTCTGACTCTTGCAGAGCGGCACGTGCAAGCCAGGAGGCTTGCCGCAGAGGGGCGGGCACCAGGACGAGAACCCGGGGAGCTGAGAGGTACTGTACTTGCCCATGGGCATCATCACCCCTCCCACATAGAGAGGCCAGTGCCTGCAGAATCCGGGGTATAATGGGCACGGAACTAATGGCCCCTGCCATCAAGCCCTCCCTCCCCCATGTGCCATTCTTCTGCATAGACATTGCACAAAGCTTCCGAACCTCAGCACATCTTGGACTTTGTCCCGGGTCCATCCATCACTGTTCAAGGTCAGGAGGAGCCGAGGATTCTGGGCCGGAACCAGCGGTCACCTCCCCCCAAAAAAACACACACACACACAATATAGATTCATATAGACACAATGTAACAGCTTCACCATAGCAACATGGAATGACATTTAACCCTGTCACGCATAGCACCATACAGGATCAGGATGTCGCGACA
Organism: Engystomops pustulosus; assembly: GCA_019512145.1. NCBI lineage: Eukaryota > Metazoa > Chordata > Amphibia > Anura > Leptodactylidae > Engystomops > Engystomops pustulosus. The sequence continues at coordinate 52,519 of WNYA01000923.1, read as the reverse complement.
GGCGTGGGGGTAGTATATCACCGGAAGAACACAGATGTATCATCCCCGGGACGGTACAGGAGAACTTATAGGGGAAACCGGTCCTTAAGGTCAGGGTCCAGGCCCATGGGAGGGCGGGGGGGGGGTGAGGACACCGGGGAGCTTCAGCCTTACCCCGGGGGAACCCCAGGCACCCCCTTCTCGGCTCTGATCTTGCCTCTGTTCAAGGATGTGGATCATCTCCGCAGACTCTTGCTTGTCTCCGTTCATCTCCATTTTCCCTCCCACGAAAACTTCCTTGGAGACTTATGCGAGGAGCCGAGGTGAATACAGAGGAGGGAGGCGGCACAGGGTGACAGGAGAAGGCTTGGATCAGCTCGGCCTTAAATACTCAGCACACTCCCGGTCCGCCCACAAGACGTCTGAGACACGGGGTGTCCGTGCTCGGACGTCCGGGGCGGCCATATTGTTGTGGGGCAAGCCTCTCCTTCCAGCAAGTGGGGGAGGATCTCAATCCCTGAGTGAGGTTGTGGGGGAAGCTGTGTATCAATCACTGATTGTCACGTAGTATAAGACCATCAGGGCCATGATGGGGTTCACATCATCGATCGGCATTTGGTTGGCCGGGCGGCGATATATAACTGTTTTGTGATTTTTACTGTTTATCACATTTTATATCAGTTTCTATGGAAGGGGGGGGTTTAAATTTTTTTGAATTTTTACAGTTTTTTGTACTTTAACCTTAGGGTTGTTCTCCATCATAGTACGCCGCACATATACTGTAATACTCCTTTAATACTCCTCATTACTCCTGGAATCTTCTCTAATCAATGAAGTTGGGCCACTGACTCATTGTAAAGACTTCAGATGCCAACCGTGTCATAAAGACCCGAGTCTGTCTTGCAAACCGATCGACGCCCCCCACCCCCGATGGGGTCCCGGGAAGCGACTATTAGAACAAAGTCTTTTTAATGCCGGTTGCATTTAAAAGGTTTAATAACGTGACCGGTGCCAGCACGATAGCGTGTATTAGCAGAGGTGTTTGCTGCAAATAGGCAGCAAACCCCAACTCTGTATGAATCTGGCTCAGTGCCCCCCCCCCCCACACAGCCCCCTCACTGTATATGTCAAAAGGGGTCGCAGAGTGGTGAAGAGAGTTAAAAGGGCCAACCCTCTATTGTCATTAGTATTTTTGAGACCCCCCCGCCGATTTTCAAGTTTCTTAGTACCCGGGAGGCACTGCCCCCCGGGGGGAGCCCCTTTGTGCAAGTATGCTAGAGTCCCGCCCGATTGGTTTCTTCTTCGTACTATTTTTGGAAGCACTCCACGGCTACTGTAGTCAATAGTTTGAATCATCTCCTCCATATTAATCATCAGTATTTTTATCATCTCCCCTCAACCCATCGTAGTCCAGTATTTTTTTTTATCCCCCGCCCCCTGTACGTCCAGTGTTTTGGGCCTCTCCCCTTTATTCGATGGATCTATGAAGCAGTTATGATCATCATTCAACAACAATGACATTTTGGATATTTGCTGAAAGTTTCACTCTGGCACGGGACCAACCTCCCATTAGCAGAAAGAAGTAGACCCCCTTTACTGAGGAGCAAGAGTGGGTCCACGAGAGTGTCCATAGCTCATTCTTGTGATAACAAGTTTAAAGAACAACTGTAAAGGTTTTTTCCCACAAATCATAGCTCTTTGGGATGTTAAACAACTTTTCTTGCTATCCCCTTAGATGACCTCAGTGCTGCAGGAGCTCCGAAGCTGATAAGCCCTAAAGCAGTGGATGGTGAACCTTTTAGAGACCAAGTGCCCAATTTCAATCCAACCAAAACCCATTCTTTTTAATCACAAGTGCCATAAAAGGGAAGCAAATGTTATTACTAACTATTCTGCAACACCAAACTTCAATCGTTTTGGCCTCATTGACGACACCATACAGTTGAAAGAAAAATTTTTGGAGCTAGATTATTTGTAGCTGCTTCTCTTCATGGTCCGCCTTTACAAAGAAGAAATGTGGGACCGAGCACAAGGACCGTCCAAACATTATGAAGTCAGCCTTTAGAACAAACTCGTCACTTTCCTGCAGTCCAAGTGACCACTTTGGTGTAGTGCTGAGAGCAGGCTTGAGGGGGGGAGGGGGGCTCCGGGAATGCATGAGGAGGTTCTTTGAGCTTGAACTGGCTGTGCCTGGGTAAATGGCTGGGTGCCCACCGAGAGGGCTCTGAGTGCCACCTCAGGCACCCGTGCATAGGTTTGCCACCACTTGCCTAGAGTATAACATATCTACAAATCCTAGGGGGAGGAGCTCTGCTCACAGAAGAGAAGGTGATGTAACATAGTTCTCCTGTGTATTAGCAGAGTTTGGATGTGGATAAAAATGTTTCCTGCACAGCATAGTGAGGTACAAGACCCTCCCCTGTCCCTATCAGTCCCAGTCTTTATTTTACAAGAACTTCTCTGTCTCTCTCCTCGCCTCATGCGCTGCTCCCATCCCCCATCTTCTCTTGGTGATATCATCTGGGGCAATACGCGATTAACCCTTAGTGCTCACGACAACACAGGCTATAGACTGCATGTAACTACCACTTATTACATGTCCCTCCCCTGCTCCTCCAGGGTTATGGGAGCTGCCGCGGCATCCTGTATGTACTGTAATGTCCCTGGGCTCCTCCATGTGATGGAAGCTGGTCACCATATCACTCACCCGGGGCCACTTAGTGTACACCATCTAGTAACGGGTTTGGACCCCCTGTTGTGCCTTAAAACTGCCTCAATTCTTCGTGGCATAGAATCAACAGGTGCTGGAAGCTCCTCATAGATTTTGCTCCATATTGACATGAATTGGCATCACACCGTTGCCGGCAGATTTGTCGGCTGCACAGCCTGAGGTCGAATCTCCGTCCACCACACATCCCAAAGATGCCTCTATGGATTGAGATCTGGTGACTTGGAGGCCCTTTTATCCATTTCCATCATATGTCTATGTTCGAAACCATCCTGAGATGATGCATCTTGATGACGATGGTGCTCATTATCCTGCTGAAAGTAGCCATCAGAGTTTACAAGTGTGCTTGTGCTCATAAAGGGATGGACCTGGGCAGCAAACAATACTCAAGGTAGGCTGTGGCGTTGTACAAGGGGCCCAGGTGCCAAGAGCAGATTCCCCCACCATGACAGGCCACCACCACCCAGCCCTGAGCCGCTGATACAAGGCAGGATGGACCATGCTTTCAATGTTGTTGAACGGGCCACAATTCTGACCCTACTCCGAATGTCACAGGCAGAAATCGAGACTCATCAGACGGGCTGCAGGAGGCCGGTGTTTGTCCAATTGTGCTACTTGTCCAATTTCGATGAAAGAGAGTTGGCACACCTCTCGGACAGAGGTGGCAGCCCGGTGTGGTCTTCTGCTGCTGTAGCCCATCTGCCTCAAAGTTGTGACGTACTGTGCTTTCAGAGTGCTCTTCTGGACCTACCTTGGTTGTAACGGGTGTCATTTGAGTGCCTTGTGTGCCCTTTCTATCATCTCGAACCCGTCCTGCCCATGTCTCCTCTGACCTCTGGCATACAAGGCATGTCCGCCCACAGAACTGCCGCTCACTGGATGTTGTGTTTCTTTTTTCGTACCATTCTCTGTAAACCCTAGAAGATGGTTGTGCGTGAAAATCCCGTAGAATCACAGTTTCTGAATACTCAGACCCCTTCTGACACCGGAACAGGCATGCCCGACGTTCAAAAAGGCCTCAAATCACCTTCTTCCCCCCACTACTGATGGCTCGGATTTGAATGCAGCGATTGTCTGTGACCCGATGTGGCTACATGCCTAAATGCACTGAGTTGCCGCCCTGTGATTGGCTGATTAGAAATTAAGTGTTAACAGCAGTTGGACAGGTGTCCCGGTAATAAATGGCCGGTGAGTGCATCCTTATGTACTGTACATGTCCCCTGCTCCTCTATTATGGAAACTGTCACCATATCATCCTGTATGTACTGTACATGTCCGGGCTGCTTCTCCCTGTGATGGAAACTGTCCCCATATCCATCACTCGTTGTACTGTACATGTCCCCTGCGGCTCCTGTGATGGAAACTGTCACCATATACATCCTGTATGTACTGTACATGTTCTCCGCTCCTCCCTGTGATGGGAGCTGTCACATAATACATCCTGGTATGTACTGTACATGTCCCCTGTCTCCTTCCATGTGATGGAAGCTGTTACCATATACTCCTATGTACTGTACATGTCTCCTGCTCCTCCATGTGCTGGAAGCTGTCACCATAGTACATCCATATGTACTATTACATGTCCCCTTGCTCCTCCTTGTATGGGAGGTTTCCCCATATACATCCTATGTACTGTACATGTCTCCGCTCCTTCCCTGTATGTCACCATCTACATCAGTTTACTGTACATGTCCGCGCTGCTCCTCCTGTGATGGGATGTGTCACCATATACATCCGTATGTACCTGAAGGTCCCCTGGCTCCTCTGTGATGTCCCATATACTTCCTGTATGTACTGTACGATGGTCCGCCACGCAGCTGCCTCTCATGTGATGGGAGCTGTCACCTCCCCATAACCATCCTGTATGTTACTGGTGCATGTCCCCTGCTCCTCCATGTGATGGAAGCGCGGTCTGTCACATATCCTCCTTTGTATCTGTACATTCCCCTCTCCTCCAGTGATGAGCTGTCACATACCATCCTAGTATGTACTGTAACTGTTCTGCCTGCTCCTCCATGTGATTGGAAGCTGTCACCAATACTCCAGTATGTACTGTACATGTCCCCTGCGGTCCTCCTTGTGATGGGAGGTGTCACCATATACATCCATAGTACTGTACATGGGGTCTCTGCTCCTCCAGGTGATGGGAAGCTGTCACCATATACAGTCCTGTATGTACTGTACATGTCCCGCGGCTGCCCGCGGTGCTCCTGCCAGTGATGGAAGCTGCCGGGCTGTCACCATATACATTCTGTATGTACTGTACAAGGTCCCCTGCTCCTCCCTGTGAGGGAGGTGTCCCATATACATCCTGTATGTACTGACATGTCTCCTGCTCCTCCATGTAATGGAAGCTGTCACCATATCATCCTGTATGTTTACTGTACACGTCCGCCTGCTCCTCTATGTGAATGTCCCATATACATCGCCGGATGTCTGTATCATGTCTCCTGCTCCTCCATCGTGATGGAGCTGTCACACATATACATCCTGTCTGTACGTACCTACTGTAGTTGCCAAGGGATCAGAGATATTCAGGTTTAAATTGAGAATTCAGGTGGCCATTTTTTGATATTATAAAATGCGTCCCCGGAAGGGGTGGCGCCGTCGGTGAGGCTAGCATACTGAGGTGGGGGGGGTCGGGGCGGGAGGACGGGAAGCGAAGGGCCAGCCGTTCTCCACAAAAAATCCCGACGCGGAGACCCCTTCTCCGCCCAAGCGGTCCCCAATGAGGTGGCGCCCGGCGAGTGAGGCTAGCCATGTGAGGTCGGGAGGATGGGACGCAAGCCAGGCCGTTCTCCCCTATAAATTTCCGGAACCTAGCGTAGACCCCTTCTCCGCCTCGACGGGCACCTCAATGGGGGTGGCGCTCGGGTGGTGAGCTAGCCATGTGAGGTCTGGTACGGGACTCAAGCAGGGGGGCCGTTCTCCACAAAAAAATCCCCCGGACTGGAGACCCCTTCTCCGCCCTAGGCGTCCCCAATGGTGGGTGGCGCCCGGCGGGTGATGCTAGCCATGCTATGTCTGGTGGGAGTACGGGAGCAATCTGCCTTTCTCCACAAACTCGCCCCGCGGTACAGTCTCTACTTCTCTGCTCTTCGATCGATCTGACACAGCGCGACCCGGCGGTGTCAGGGCACTTTGCGTCGGGAGCAGGGGTTTGCCACGGCCGGTTAAATGTTAAAGCATTCCTTCCGCTCATCTTGTCGCGCAAGCAATCCCCCCCCGCTCCCCGTGAGCGTCTGTCCCGTCTTCCGCCTAATGGTTGTTGTAGCGGTGCCAGTGTCGTCCTCACGCACGTCCCCGCTCCTCCCAAAAGCGGTAGGACCCTCTGCTCTGTTATTGTTAGTTGATTGACTGAACAGATCAATGATTGGAGGATAAATTGCTGGATTACGATATAAGGTCACTGATTGGTTGGGTTATTGCTTCACCTGGGAATAGATTGGTTAATTGATTACATAACTGGTTGGGTAATTGGTGAATTGATTGGATGACATTGATTGAGTGATTGACCTGTTGATTGATTAGACATTTTGAATTACCTGTTAATTGGGGAATTGATTGATGGATTGATTGGCCTGGTGGGTGATTGATTAGTCTAGATTGATTGTATGATTACTTGGGGGCATTGAATGATTGGGATGTAATTGGGCTGATTTGGTTGATTAGAGATTGCACCATTGTCTAATTGATTCTTCATTGATCCTATGATTGATTGGACGATTGGACTGATTGACAATTCTCTGATCTATTGAATTAATATGCAATCAGTCTATTTATTGATCAGTCCAATTAACCATTTAGGCGCCGGCACATTTTGTATCCTCTTGTTGATTGATTGATTGATTGATTGATCAGGTGATCGCTCTTCTCCCTCCCCCAGGTGTGATCCTGCTGCTTCTGGACAAGTTACGGAAGATGAAGTGGGAGCAGATGTGGCGTCTGACGGCGGAGCGGGAGCTGATGAGCATGTTATCTACCTCCCTGGCCGATCAAGTGAGCGCAGCCATGATATCTGTGACACATACAGTGGCGGTAATATTCATGCCGGGCCTCATCTCCTCGTGTCTCACTGTGAAAACAAGATCCATGTGTCTCCTTTACTTATAATAACCCAGTAAGAGCGGATGAATATTTAATGTCAACAAAACACAGAAGTGCCGAGCGGGTACCGTACAAGTTACTGCATGTGTGCCCGGCATGGTGATGTCAGTATTATGTCTGATCAGGAGTCACTACAGCACAGGAGAAAGGCCCAGACCTAATGTATAAAGAGGGAAATGTAATATCCTCCCTATGTACAGTGATCTAATATAATACTGCTCCCTATGTACAAGAATATAACTACTATAATACTGCTCCTATGTACAAGAATATAACTACTATAATACTGCCCCCTATGTACAAGAATATAACTACTATAATACTGCCCCCTATGTACAGGAATATAACTACTATAATACTGCCCCCTATGTACAAGAATATAACTACTATAATACTGCCCCCCATTTCTTTCATAATTTATGATAGCAAGTAAAGGTTCAGAGGACAAGCGTGGATGCAAACTTACAAAAAGGGAAAAGGCATCGTGACTTATAAAACCTCCACAGCCAATGGCTTCCACAATGGGAAAACTAAACAAGTTAGACAATCCAGGTGATATTGATTACCTGGCAGTATTATTGTATTATACTGGTAGTACCTGGTTAGTTTATCTGTTGTATATTGAAGTATGTGTAGTAGATGGAGTATATTTACGTATATAGTAACTAGGTTAAAGTTAGCGCCCTCTGGCGATCATCCTGCCCCCCCGCGCTCTCCCGCCCTGTCCGCGCCGCTGTGCCTCCCCCCTCGCCTCCCCTATCCGGCACCCCCTAATTTCATCGCCGCCCACCTCTTTGCTGCCCTTCCCCCATTACGATACCCACCGACCCTATCCTTGTCGATCTAAGACCTACCCTCAATGCACCTACCACAGCACCACGCGGCTTTTCCGTCACTAATACCCCTTACAGTTCTCTTGTATGTAGAATTTGTAAAGGAGGAAGTCCTATGCCGCTGCTGCTTACAGTGCTGTGTGCGTGTGGATGCTGTGTCTGTGATGAAGGTCTGTGTGTATTAGTAAACTCTGATAGAGTGCAGGGGGCGCAGATGCGGATTTGTGGCATGGTTTCTTCATGAATCTGCGCCCCCTGCACTGCTCGACAGAGGTGCGATACACTGTGTTTGGACTTTGCATGATCAAGTGGGTTTTGTGTGGTTTAACTGAGCACCGACGCCCACTTTGCATGTGCAAATTTGTGTGCGCTGGGGTGCAGTGCGGCTGCAGCACAAATGAGCACTTTATAAAATTGAACCTTTCACCAGAAGCAGAATATCAGTGGTGACGGGTTCCTATAATGATACAGTATGATATAGATGAGATGTTCCTGGTTCCTGCCTGTGGAGGTGGGGGAATCATTCACCTTCCTTCAGATATCTGATTCATGGATTTTTTATGCATCGCCGGCAGCGCTCTGTTCCGGATCCCTGTTGAAAGATGACGTGTAATATCGGGCTGGAGCTGGAACGTGAGTCTTGTCATGACGACCAAAGAAACCCAAATTAATGTAATGTAGAAGTTTGTTGGTCGCAAATGGAGTCAATGCTCTGAGTTCATCCTATTTAGGCACTTCTAATATATTGTTCCATTCTTCAGTGTGTCGGTCGGATGCTGGGTGCCCCCCTGACAACTTCGGAGCCCCATAGCAGCTGCTATTACTGCTAAAATCGGCTGTCGTTACGCGCCCCCGGCCACAGTAAGAGCGACAGCAACAAGTATAAGATGTTTTATTGTATTTTTTCATTACAAGACACAGAAAAAAACCCTTCACAGGGGGTAAATTACAGAAAGCCATATGAAGAAGCCAAGTTCGTAATAAGACAAGTGATGGCACCGGATCCCGATGCATAGAGAGACTGTGCAGAAGTATGAAGACCCTTGATAGTATTTTACAATACATGAAATATGAACTGCTCAATTATCTTGAAAAAGAGAAAATACTCTGGACCTTGTCTACATTGAATCATTGATTGTTATTAATCATGAATGGAAATATCCTGGAGCTAAAACATCCCCTCTGCCCTCCGCTGGATTTTAGTTAAGTCTGCCATCTTTCGGAGTTTGCAGTTCCTCTTATGAAGCACACTCCCAGAGTGCTGGAGCGTATAACATGAGCATGAAGTCAACAGAACTGATGGAGGGTCCGTGTGAAGCGTATATAATAAATCAGATATCAATAGTGTGACAAAAATACATGAGGATCAGTAGGAGCATAGACATCTGGGGTGCCAGGCGCGCTGGTGGTCCGCGATTAAGGCTCCGTCTTTGTTTTTCCATGGTGTCTCCCCGCCTCCTGTTCATGGGGGTGTTTCATAGGAGACCCATTAAACAAACTGCAGAAACCAAACTAATCATGTCATCGGATCAATATACCCAAAGCTCATAAGAAACGATCCGGTATAACAACGAAGGACTTATCGATGAGGTGTTGAATTCACAAAGGACAACGGATCCGATATTAAGCAGTAGATTGCCCAACTTTAGGGGTTTAATTGTTCGTCTTTATGCGCCAACAGAGGAACCCTATAAAGACGAGACGCTAATGATAGCCTGCAGAATTGCTTTCCGTAATGCTCTTTGTGACTCCCCTCTGGTAGAATCTGAATAGCAGTTTTTGGAGCTTCCAATTCTTGTGCAGTAGAAACAAGCACAGAAAGCCGCCACTGTAAGCGCAGTGAGTGGAGATCATCTTCAGGGTGAAGCTTGCTTTGGCAGAAGACATCATAGTTTTTTGACAAGTCACAGAAACCACTGAAATCCTGACCACACACTGGAGAAAGAGTTGGATACAGGCAACGCTACCAAGGTGAGATGTAGTCAGCAGGACCAGTCAGAGAACGGCCGAGCCTCCAGTCGTTTACATTGACTACGACTACAACGCCATTGGTGATGACCCCAACAAGTCCATCAGAGACTGGACAGTGGTGAGAAGGATTTCTGTAGGTGAAGACATGATGGAGACGTAAACAAAGGTGTTTTCCATTAGCATCAGAGACGGAGAGATGCAATAACTGAGCATTGAGTTACTTTCTCCACCAATGGTTGCTTATTACTGACACACCAGATGTAATGGGGAGGGAGGGGAAATAGGATCCATCACATAAGCATAAAGTCGCTCAGATTTATTGAGTTATTTAATAATTAGAATAATATTTTCTACGGCAGAAAATCACAAGCTAAAGTATACAATGAAGAGAACCAGCGGGACAGCACCACCGGGCCCCGGCCTGGGTGCACTGTCACGCCCATTTGTCATACTAATTTCCATTTGTTACTATAATGGATAGGGACTGAAGTATAAGCCCAGCAGGACAACATAGAGCAAAGTGCAGCATGCTGATAATAGAGAAGAACATGTGTTGCCATGGAGCATTTTAATACTTGTTTAACTACTACTTCTTACTTTCTGGAGGAGGTCTCCGGCTACGCTCCGCCGCTTGACATTTCCTTTAATCATTCCAAGGCTGGTACGGCGGAGTAGAGCATTCGCAAACCTTAGCAGACGTATAGCATGGGATCTGTCCTTAGGATGGTATTCTGGTTTAAAAGCAAAACTGCAACACAAGGCACTGATGCCAAGAGAACCCATCAGGGACAGCCCCGAGCACACCTGCCTGGAGGTGCGCTGTCAGGCGGATTTCAATGGCGCCATCCCTCATACTCACTTTTGCATTCGTCTCATATGAATTTATCGCGACCGAAGTATAAGACCGCATCCAGACAACGTAGAACAATGGATGGGAGTAGCCAATGAGGATGATGATGAGCGATATCTGTTCTGTAGGAATACCATTAAAATGGCCTGTTCATGAGCCGACAGCTTATTACATTGTGTTGTATTGTCATAGTCACTTCGGTTCCAGCCAAAGGCAGACCCCATCAACCACACACAGGGAATGGGACCCCAGATGGGGTACCGTAATTGTGGGTCCACTGTTTCTGACCCAACTGAAAAGAACTTGCTTGAAGACCTACGATCCTGCTGCGAGAACATGCATATAGCTCTGTTATCAGGAGGCTACACAGCTGACGTCACCTTTCAGAGCGTTCATTAGAATGGAGCAACAGAAGACAGCCGTCTTCCTGGGCGAGGAACAGATCCATTTGGCCATTGGAGGTCCAGATCTGGATGGAGAGGTTTGGTTGTAGCCACGTAGCACATATAGAAATCGGATTTGTGTCGCAGGGACTGAGCATCAGGTCCTGATGTTGACTCCAAGAGAAACCATTGGTGTCAGAATCCCAAGAGGAAAAGCCAGCTTGGATTCCACTAAAGATCCACACACATGGAAGACTACATGGCGATAGCGAGAGTGAAGTTTGAAAGCAAGTTATAGAGCGTAGATTGATGCAAGGTTGACCGGATGGTTTACCCTCCAGGGTGAGGTACGGCTCCCATATCATGTCCTATATGGATGCAAATCCACAACCCTCAAACAACTGCGTATCACAGTCTACGCAACAACAAAAACCCTAACTTTGTCTATGACCCAACAGAAAACTCCCGAACTGTGAGACCCCAATGTTACTGCTGTGCAAACAAGTCCAGCGCCAGTCTTTGGGTTGGGTCAAGGACTCCTCTCTCTAGGGGAAGGCTACAAGTGGACCCAAGCAAGTTCCCTCTGATCTCTGCTCCTCCGGTGTCAGACTAGCTGTGGATAACTTATCAGACTACAACATCGGTTCCTAAATCCACTCCCAATGGCGCCGAAGGGTCCCTTTTCCTTGGCTGAATACCCTACATGTGAGCAATCTGGGGATTAGAAAGGACTTTAGTGGATATCAGAAATCAGATAAGGAAATAACAGAAGGGACAGTCAGTATAAAAAATGTAGACAGATTGATTTGGTGAAACTGTCAGAAATGTCCGGCGGTAAACCGTTGCAGTTGTCCCTGGAATCAGAGATCATTTTCCATTATATAACCTGCTGTGAAAAATGAACGCACGATCTGATTGGTTCTATGGGCAACTGGAACATTTCTGCCCCCCACACTTCTGATAAATGCCCCCAATGACTATGAAAGTCAATGAACGGTGAAGGTTTAGAGATTGACTGTGGGCGAGGGCCAGGAGGTCCTACCCTTGTGAACAAGTGCTAACATGTGAGTGTGCCGACACGACAGGGGGCAGGGCCTGGATAGGTTATATCATGGGTGCACACCCCTGGCACACATTTGTTGCCCTACAGGTCCAGGGGCCACATCATTTATGGGTGGTGCACAATTCAACCCCCATGGAGCTACTTCACTGTACAAGACTGAGCCACAAAGAACCAATAGGGGGCAGGAGTTAATTTGCTCTAGGGCCGAACTTCCAATGCGCTTTTTTTTTTTTTTTGGGGGTTTTTGGGGGGGGGGGGGGGGGGTCTGTTTTTCTCCTTGGACCCAATGTCACGGCACGGGAATTTTGACTTGACGAGATCAATACTGCTATTGGGCTAGACAGAGATACCCTCAATCCGGACAAAAATATATTATTAACACATAATAAAACTTAGCGTTTATTAGTCTCAGAATTAAGAGAGTGGTATGTTTATAGCGTTTGCTACAAGTGCTCAAAGGAAAATGTTTAAAACACATCAGGTAGCTCATTGAGTCACAAATGGAACGTTCATGAGTGTAAGTCAAACTCTTCTGAGCGCAAATAGACCTAATGAGCATGACTGGGATATCATTGTTTTAGTCTCAAGGACAAGTATCCTACTATAGGGTTGGCAGTAATTTGTGGTCATCTGTGAGAGCTCCTTCTGAGGTATGTGGCAAGTTAATCTCCTGTTGCCGAGACACTACAATACGTTTTTTATAACCATCAGAAGTACTTAGAGGGAAGTTATTAGACTGCAATATGACCCTAATAGTTGTTGGGCCCTCTAGAGACAGATACAGATGGTCATATATTTATCTGGACCAATGCCACGGCGCTAGTTTTTATCAGAAAAGGTCTGTCTACAATGTCTGTTCAGGACCACCCCAGCGCGTTAGTTCACCAAACTTCCAGGACATGTTATAAAATAAGGTTTAAAATGGGCCAAAATCTCAATCCATAGCCGGCCCAGATCAACAATATCCCGACGACCCGGGTTTTCCAAGGCTTCTCATGAGTTGTTCCAGCAAGTCCGGGTCCGGATGACTTGTGATCTTGCGTCCGGACTATGGATTGAGCTTGCCCATTTTAACCTTATTTTATAATATTGTCCTATAAGTTTGGTGAATAATGCCGCTGGGTCGGTCTGAACAGAGACTTGCAGATCCTTCTGATAAAACTATCGCCGTCATTGGATCTGAGGGGAGTAGAGGAGCATTGGGGCGCTCGGGTAGAGCCAATTCTTTTATGAAGGCTCGCGCTGCCAAACACCTGACAATTTCTCACCAATCCCGGGCACCATATGCGAACCCACAGCGCGACTACTTGTCAGATTTACGCAGCGCTCACAGCCAAAGCATCCCTGGGTCCTGGACGCCAACACAGCACCGGCATCAAGATGAGGAGTCAGGAGAGAGCCAATTATCGTCTGGTTAGGTCTCCATCATTGGTCTGCCCCTGAGGGTGGGGGGGGTTGGGGGTTCTCTGTCATCTCCCCTCGCAGGTCCTGACGACTCACAGGCGAGGACCATCTATACAAATGCCCTGCTGCCAGACCTTCTGGGGATATGAGACGACTAATCAAGTAACGGCAGCCAGAAATCACAGTTACAAAATGAGGACAAAGGTACAGATTATTTATTACACATCCACATTTCTCCTGTACAGGAAGTCCACCAGGACCACATGCGGGCTCCACTTGAGGTCCTGCAGACACGTAAACGAGGGACACATGACAAAGATAACCGGAAGATGCCACAGATTATTGCTTACATTATGATGTCAATGAATCGGGCTTCAGAGAAGCCTCCCCCGGAATCCATCCGATATCCGGCTGCAGCGGCCAATCATGAGCCCTTAACCTCCCGTGACAGAGCCTAGGACGACCATACAACCAAGTCCTCCAGAGCTGCACTCATATTCTGGCGTGGGGGGCAGTCCCTGGTCATACATGACTTACAATCCTGATTATACCCCGAGCTGCACTCACTATTCATGCTTGCGGTGCAGTCACTGTTACATACATGACATTACTTATCCTGTACTGATCTGGTTACATCTGTATTATACTCCAAGCTGCACTCACTATTCTCTGCTTGGTGCAGGTCACGGTGTAACATACATGACATTACTTATCCTTGTCCTTATCCTGAGTTACATCCTGTATTATACCCCGAGCTGCACTCACTATTCTGCTGCGGTTGCAGTCACTCTGTGTACATACATGACATGACTTATCCTGACTGATCCTGAGTTAACAACACATCCTGTATTAATACTCCCGAGCTGAACTCATCTATTCTGCTGCTGGTACAGTCACTGTGTAATGACATGACATTACTTATCTGTACTGATCCTTAGTTACATCCTGTATTACTACTCAGAGCTGCATCACTATTCTGCTGGTGGGGAAGTCGGTCAGTAATACTTTAACCTCCAAGATGATTCGGACGGCGACTGGGCAACTTGTTCAGATACGTTGACTTGAGCCACTCGCGGGAGAGCTTTTATATGCACCTCCTGGGCCTGGAGACAGAGCAGGGAGATTTTATCGGAGACCGACTAATGTGAACCCCTAGAGCCCAAACTCCCCAAAGAAAATACACCTCCCCAACACAAGAGGCACCAACTTCTGCAGCTGAACGCAAGGGGTCTTTGCACCACATCTATTGAACGACTTGAATGTGCGTTGCTGAGGCAATGCAACGCCTGGCGCAGTCCTTTTACCCCTCACAGGGAGACCGCAGTCATGGGGTCAACTATCACCTGCTGGGGTGGTGGCCGTCTTTCCAGTACCAATGGCCCAGACTGGTTTCTATGCCAGGACAACCTTACAACACCATCCTTACATTATCCTGTTGGAGAGGAAGGGAACACAAAAAAATCACATTTCACCCACGTGAAGTTTATACAAGTCATCGAGGAGTTATACACATACATCATGAACCTGAACAGAGCCACCTCCCTCTCCCCCCCCGCCCCCCAAAAAAGTCCGCAAAATATGTCTACTATATACTGCCCCCTATTACAAGCATATAACTACTATAATACGCCCCTATGTACAAGAATACACTGCTATAATACTGCCCCCTATGTACAAGAATATACTCTATAATACTGCCCCCTTGTCAAGAAATAACTAAAACTACGATAATTGCTGCCCCCTATGGTACCGGAATATAACTACTATAATACTGGGCCTCCTATGTACCGGATCTAACCTCTAATAACTGCCCCCTATGTACAAGAATATAATGCTCTAATACTGCCCCCTTGTACAAAGATATAACTACTAAATACTGCCCCTATGTACAAGAATATAACTACGATAATACTGGCCCCCTATGTACAGGAATATAACTACTAAATACTGCCTCCTCAGAGTACAAGTAATAACTACTATACTACTGCCCCCTATGTAAACATGAATATAACTACTATAATCCTGCCCCCTATGTACCTGAATACCTACATAATCCTGCCACCTATGTCAAGAATATCACTGCTATAATACTGCCCCTATGTACAGGAAATATACTACTAATCGATACTGCCCCCCTATGTACCAGAATATAACTACTATATAAACTGCCACCATATGGTAACAAGACTATAACTACTATAATCCTGCCACCTATGTACAGGAATTATAACTACGATAATACTGCCCCCTATTACAGAATATAACTACTAGAATACTGCCCCCTATGTACAAGAATATAACTGCTATAATACTGCCCCCTATGTACAAAATAATACTGCTATAGATAATGCCCCCATGTACAAGAATATAACGCTATAATACTGCCCCCTATGTACAGAATCTACTGCTATAATATGCGCCCCTATGTACAGAATATACTACTATAATACTACTGCCCCCTCTGTACAGACTATAACTGCTTAAAAGATACTGCCCCCTATGTACAGCAAATATAGAACTACTATAATACTGTCCCTATGTACAAGACTTATACTACTATAATACGGCCCCCTATGTACAAGAATATAACTCTATAATACTGCCCCTATGTACAGGAAGATAACTACTAGAATACTGCCCCCTTATGTACAAGGAAATAACTACTATAATACTGCCGCCCCTATGTCCAGATATCCTACTGAGATACACTGCCCCTACTGTACAGGAAGTAACTACTCATAATACTGCCCCCTATGTACAAAATATACCTACTATAATACTGCCCACCTTGTACAGGAATATACCTACTATAATACTGGCCCCCTATGTACAGGAATATAACTACTAGAATACTTCCCCCTTGTACAAGAATATACTACTATTACTCCCCCTATGTACCAGAATATACTAACCTATAATACTGCCCCCTATGTACAGGAATATAACTACTAGCATACTGCCCCCTATGTCAATATATAACTACATAAATACTGCTCCTATGTACAAGAATATAACTACTATAATACTGCCCCCTATGTACAAGAATATAACTGCTATAATACTTCCCCCTATGTACAAGAATATACCTACTATAATCTGCCCCCCTATGTACAAGAATATAACTACTATAATACTTCCCCCTATGTACACGATTAACTACTAACATAGCTGCCCCCTATTACAATAATATAACTGCTATAATACTCGGGCCGATACTGCCCCCTTGTAAAGATAGTAAACCTGCTATAAACTGCCCCTGGTAACAAAGAATATACTACTATATCCTTGGTCCCCCTATGTATCAAGAATATAACTATATAATACTGCCCTATAATACTGCCCCCGATGTACCAGAATAGGGTACTACTATAATACTGGACTGGCCCTCCTATGTACAGAATATAACATGTCAACATGAAGCAGAAGTCCGGTAAAGTGCAATGCTACATTCACACACGTATGGTGGACGTAGTATATGGCGGGCCGTGCTTCTGTCCCCCATAACCCTTCCTATGGGCTCACGGCCCTGTACGGAGCTGTACGACGGTGCCGCACACGTTCTGCACTTCCGCGCCTTAGCCCGGGGAAAGATAAGGACATGTTTATCTTTCCCCGTATTACGGTGCCGTGCGCCATTACTTTCTATGGAGAGGGGCGGGGGTGAGCTGTGCTCATCTCCTCTCCCCGCGCTGCCATGTGCCCGCCGTGCTACGGTGCGGCGGGCTCAGGGCAGTGTGAATTTAGCCTTAGCCAGTGTTTTTTGCCATTATGAGAATTTGTTCTTTCAATAAACATCCCTCGGAACAGTTGAAGTTTACAGAGTTACAACCAATTATAGTGACAACATGGGCTGCGTCAGGAAGGTGAGGGGTTAAGGATTTCTGAATGGCGACGCCTCAGTCTAGATTTCGGGAGCTCCTGTTCTTGTCGTTTAGTAGAACAGAAGAGGGAGGAGACTGGTACAGACTACGACTACATAGATCTAGATTGTAGTCTGTTACCTTGGAGACACATTGGCCCCTGTGTGATGCTGTGTGTACAGGACGGGGTTAAATATCCAGGTGCACAGGTAGTAACTCACCTGCGATGACCTTTGTCTGCTCAAACACAACTTTCTCTGTAATTCCAGCCTCGCGCTGATCCAGCTTCTCCCCAATGCAGGCGATGACCCCCAAACCCTCGGACTGGGCGTGCGCCACCTTCTGGCCAATCAGCTGCAGAGAAGAAACATCACAAGACGCCAATGAGCCTTATATACAGAGCGCAGACCCCCATATACCCCTCTGTATGGGGCGGGGCACAGGGCCCTATATACAGAGCACAGACCCCCATATACCCCTGTGCCTCTGCACCAGGCCTTATGGGAAGGGGCAGGTTTATGTGACCCCAAACAAACCTCATCAATCCGAGCTCCTACACATCAACTGTGTTGCTGTGCCCCTCCTAGTGGCTGTATTTGGTATTGCAGAGGCCCAGGCACTAGGGGCCCCTCTTATGATTGCTGGGTCTGGTATAAGGGGAAGGATTCTCTCACCTCATCGGATTCCCCAAACACATGGCGCCTCTCGGAGTGGCCCAGGATCACCCAGGTGGCTCCCACGTCTTTGATCATGGCCGGACTGGAAGATAACGGAGCAGGTTATAGAGCGAGCACATGAGCGAGTCTACAGCGTATGCAGGCGATATAACGGCCGCACCTGATCTCCCCGGTGAACGCGCCCTTCGACACTTTGTAACAGTTCTGCGCAGCCACTGCAATTTTTGCGTCGAGCTTCTGGCGGGAGAAGTCCAGGTAGATGGAGGGGGCGCCGCAGACCACCTCTACAGGAGGAGAGAGGCACAGGTTATGTCCTGATCAGAGGAGCACTCACATTACAACGACAGGACCAAAGCACTCACCTCCGTGCAGCTCAGGCAGACAGCAGCATACCCAGACATTTAGTTCTGCCCCTTGTACATCTTTCACTATTTGCAGATTTGAACATCTCAGTGCAAGAGATCCCAGCAAGGGCCCTGGTGCGCGGACATCTGATTTAGGAGACCGAGCAATCCTTTAATAATAGCTGAATGGGTCAGCTGGAAACGCATTTGCACCACCCCTAAGTTGTCAGCGCCGTATGAGAGCGCAGTGGGTGGGTGGTACCATACAAAATAAATGCAGAATTTTTTTAGGTGCACAAGGAAACCAGACGCCACATGGAGGCCGTGAGCGGCACAAGACCAAGAGGCGACGGCCCCTGCACTGACCCCACGTCACAGCCAGAGGTAGGAAATTTACTGACAGCTACTTGTGCACCATCAGGCCACGCAGCAGATTACCGGTCCAGCAGAACCAGAAACATTCAGCATCATTGTAATGCGCTGCAGATGGAGTAGGGACCTGTTCACACCCCACAGCAGCCACCGCAGACAAAGAGGGAACCAGTCAGCAGAATCTGCCCCCCAGCCAGGGTGGAAGTTACTAGATGTTATAGAAGACCGGGGCATCCAAAGTGACTCGCCCTGCAGCTTCTAAACCCAACGACTCATCCGAGGCAAAATGCGACTCATTTCCAGACCACTTTTTTTATAGTTAATTGTGTGGCCTGTTACATCAGAGGAAGCTGAGAAAGGACATATCATATCCGGCCCCCAGGGGGTAAAATCTGGTGACTAGATTGTCTGCAGCCCAGCACCCCACAGCCCCCGCTCCTCACTGCTATTTCTAGACCACCTGTCCGTTTATTCAGTGATGGTGAACCTTTTAGAGACCAAGTGCCCAAATTTCAACCAAAACCCAATTATTTATCACAAAGTGCCATAAAAGTAGCAAGTTATTACTAACTATTCTGCCACAACTTTCAATCGTTTTGGCCTCTTGACGACACCAATACAGTTGAAAGAAGAAATTTGGACTATTATTGTAGCTTCTCTTCAGGGTCCTCCTGTACAAAGAAGAAATGTGGGACCAGCACAAGGACCTCCAAAAATTATGAAGTCCTTTAGACAACTCTCACTATTCCTGCAGTCCCAAGTAGACAATTATGTGTAGTGCTGAGAGCAGCTTGAGTCTCCTGGGACTGCAGGAGGATTCTTTGAGCTTGTTTGGTGAACTCTGTGCTGGGTAAATGGTCTGGGTGCCCACAGAGAGGGCTCTGAGTGCCACCTCAGGCACCCGTGCCATAGGTTTGCCACCACTGCCCTAGAGTATAAACATATCTACAAACTCCTAGGGGGAGGAGCTGCTGCTCACAGAAGAGAAGGTGATGTAACAGAGTTCTCTGTGTATGTAGCAGAGCTGGATGTAGATAAAAATGTTTCCTGCACAGCATAGTGAGGTACAAGACCTCCCCTGTTCCCTATCAGTCACAGTCTGTGATTTTACAGAACTTTCTCTGTCTCTCTCCTCTCCTCATGCTGCTCCCATCCCCCATCTTGTCATTGGTGATATCATCTGTGTGCAGATAAGCTATTAACCCTTAGTGCTCACACAACACAGGCTATAGACGGCATGTAACTACCACTTATTACATGTCTCCTGCTCCTACATGTGATGGAAGCTGCCAGGCATCCTGTATGTACTGTACATGTCCCGGGCTCCTCCATGTGATGGAAGCTGTCACCATATACATCCTATGTGTACTGTACATGTCCCCTGCTCCTCCATGTGATGGAAACTGTCACCATATACATTCTATGTGTACTGTACATGTCCCCTACTCCTCCATGTGATGTCACCATATACATCCTGTATGTACTGTACATGTCCCCTGCTCCTCCATGTGATAGAAGCTGTCAACATTTACATCCTGTATGTACTGTACATGTCCACAGCTCCTCCATGTGATGGAAGCTGCCGGGCTATCACCATATACATCCTTTATGTAATGTACATGTCCCAGGCTCCTCCATGAGATGGAAGCTGTCACCATATATATCCTGTATGTACTGTACATGTCCCCTGCTCCTCCATGTGATGGGAGCTGTCACCCTATACATCCTGTATGTACTGTACATATCCCCTCTCCTCCATGTGATGGAAGCTGCCGGGCTGTCACCATGTACATCCTGTATGTACTGTACATGTCTGCTGCTCCTCCATGTGATAGAAGCTGTCACCATATACATCCTGTATGTACTGTACATGTCCCGGGCTCCTCCATGTGATGGGAGCTGTCACCATATACACCCTGTATGTACTGTACATGTCCCCTGCTCCTCCATGTGATGGAAGCTGCCAGGCTGTCACCATATACATCCTGTATGTACTGTACATGTCTCCTGCTCCTCCATGTGATGGAAGCTGCAAGGCTGTCACCATATACATCCTGTATGTAATGTACATGTCCCAGGCTCCTCCATGTGATAGAAACTGTCACCATATACATCCTGTATGTACTGTACATGTCCCCTGCTCCTCCATGTGATGGAAGCTGTCACCATATACATCCTGTATGTACTGTACATGTCCCCTGCTCCCATTATGATGGACGCTGGCCGGCTGTTCACCATTTACTAGCTCCTGTATGGTATCTGTAGCATTTCCCCTGGGCTAGTCTTCCATGTGATGGAAGCTGCCGGCTTTGTCACCATATCCATCCTGTATCTGGGACTGATGGAGGCATGTAGAGTGAGTACAGGGAACTCATTGTCAGTTTCAAGGAAACAAAAGTCTGAGATGATTCCAGCTTAGACATGGGCGATTATACTGTTGAAAGTGTAGACATCAGCATGTGGGTACTGTGTAATAAAGGGTATGGAAAGCGTTCAGCCTCAGCAACAATGCTCAGGTAGCGGTGGCGTTTGCAACGATGCTCAATGCTCAAACCAGTCCGGCATTGCGTGGGAAGCGGGAAAAATGGGGGACGTGCGGGGGGTGGGGGGCCCAAAGAGGGCAAAGAAAAATACTCCCACACCATGACACCACCAGCCTGAAACAGGTGATAACAAGGCCGGATATTGGACCATGTTTTTTCATGTTGGTGACGCCAAATTCTGACACCACCATGCACGAATGTTGCAAGCATGAAAAAACATTGGAAGACACTAATAGAACAGGACAACGTTTTTTTCACAATTTCTACGTCCACATCAATGAGGCTTGTGCACAAATTGTAGCCTCAGTTTCCTGTTTTTAGCTGAAAGGAAGTGGCACCCGGTGTGGCTCTGATGCTTTTTGTTGTAGCCCATCGCACCTCAAAGGTCGAAGGTACGTTGCGTTCAGAATGCTTTCTGCATACCTTGTTGTAAAGGGTGGCGCGATTTGAGTCACTGTTGCTTTTATCAGCTTTAGAACACAGTCTGCCCTCTACTCTGGCATTCAAACAAGGGCCAATTTCCGCCAACCAGAATGCCGTCACTGGAGTTTTTCTTTTAGGACCCATTCTCTGTAAAAAACCTAGAGACGTTTTGTGCGTGGAAAATCCCAGTAGATCAGCGTTTCTGAAATACTCAGGACCAGCACCCTTACCTGGCACAAACAACCATGCCACGTTCAAAAGCACTCAAATCACATTCTTCCCAATGATGCTCGGTTTGAACTGCAGGAGATTGTCTTGACCATGTCTACATTGACTAAAGCCACTGAGTTGCCCACCATGTGATTGGCTGATTAGAAATTAAGTGTTAACGAGCAGTTGGACAGGTGTACCTAATAAAGTGGCCGGTGATTGTACATGTACTGCACATCTGGGCTGCACTCAGGCACAGGCATCACTTACTGTTAGGCTGCTGCTGTCTCCTTCTAAGTCTGTGTTGGTCTGGTCCATCCTGTTCTTCCTCCTGTAGTCGCCTCATCGCCTACCCTCACCTACCGCTCGTCCCGGCCCTGACTCCAGGAGCTCCTGCTAGTCCTTGAGTACTTTAGGTCATGCCCAGACATGGCGAAAGAAAACTCTTAACTCCGCTTGGCATATGTAACACATTTGAGATTTAATAGCTCTCAAATGGTACAATATAACAAAGATAACATTTATTTTATGTAAGAATTGTTTCTCCATTATCTTTAATACCATTGCAGGTAATGAACAGAGAGGTACATTTTAGCTACTAGTTCACTATAAAACATAGAAAATGAGTTCTGACCGGAGCTCCCGATTCCCTTGTTTCCGTGTGTCTTTCTCTTCCAATATGTCAAAATAGAGCAGTTCACACTCCTCCAGCACAAATTCCTGAATCCTCCGATAAGAAAATACCGCTATTCAGACCAACACTCCAGCGTTTTTCTTGTGACCTTCGTATGCAACATATTTTGCGGTAGATCGCTGGAAGAAATTCACCCGCAGACAGCAACGCCCCAGAAGAAGCCAAACCGGGCGAAACCCAGGGTCGGGCGAGAACATGCAGCTGGCGTCCCATATTGGAGTTTTATATGCGCATTTTTATTGCTCTTTTGTGAGTATGTTTTTAACCTAAATAAATCCTGAGTGTAACTGTACTAAGCTAATCTGCGGGTGAATTTCTTCCAGCTTCTAACCGCAACATATGTTTGCATACGGATGAGGTCACAAGACAAACGCAGGAGTGTTGGTCTGAATAGCGGTATATCTTCTATCGAGGATTCGGAATTTGTGCTGGAGGAGTGTGAACTGCTCTATTTTGCATATTGGAAGAAAAGACACACGGAGCAAATGGAATCGGGAGCTCCTTCAGAACCTTCTTTTCTATGTGTTTACAATTTTGGGTTCACTGGATCAACCCTTGACTGTTTTGTAGTCTCCATTAGAGAGTGTGGCAAGCACATACTGTTATTGACTTGATATTTATTTTTTTGCTAGTTCCTTATAAATTGAACAACCATTATGACTGGGTTGGCAAGATCTGAATATCTCTCATAGGTACTGTTTGAACTTTAACCATACATTGAGTAGTGGTTGTCACACCCTGTCAAACCTACTAACATAACTTGCTGTGGCCGCACATCAGCTACGAGACCGGACCATTGAGGAGTACGCACCGACTCATGTTTCTCAAGACTCAGGAACGCCTCTCCAATGAACCGCCGAGCTACCAGGTGATCAACACCCATCTGAAACAGTAACACCTTGGTTTCCTATTATCAACTAGCATCATATGCATAATCTGCCATATACATCATGTATGTACTGTACATGTTCCCTGCTCCTCCATCTGATGTCACCATATACATCCTGTATGTACTGTATATGTCTCCTGCTCCTCCATGTGATGGAAGCTGTCACCATATACACCCTGTATGTACTGTACATGTCTCCTGCTCCTCCATGTGATGTCACCATATACATCCTATATGTACTGTACATATCCCCTGCTCCTCCATGTGATGTCACCATATTCATCCTGTATGTACTGTACATGTCCCCTGCTCCTCCATGTGATGGAAGCTGTCACCATATACATCCTGTATGTACTGTACATGTCCCCTGCTCCTCCATGTGATGTCACCATATACATCCTGTATGTACTGTACATGTCCCCTGCTCCTCTATGTGATGGAAGCTGTCACCATATACATCCTGTATGTACTGTACACGTCCCCTGCTCCTCCATGTGATGGAAGCCTCCGTTTGAGGGCATAGACAGACAGACATTAGTCCTCACCCACTTCATCTCAGGGGGGAAAGATTTTTTTCAAACACTTTAAGAACAAAAAATGTTAGAACTTATTGAAAGAAAAGGTCAAGCAGCACAGAGCAGGCGTCAATCTTTTTGTTTTCACTGCCAGAATCACATATAATAAATTTGTAAAATTATTATAACTTTACAGTTACACTTTAACACCATGTGTGACTGCACCCTGAAGAATTTTTACGAGTTGGTACGAGTTGGCGTTCGCTGATCCTTAATACTTAGATTGTTTGCTTAGCATAACAAGTATAATATTATGACAAGTATGCGCGGGAAGCGACAACAATGCAGGATATCGGGCGCACGAGCTGAGTGAAATCGCTGCAGATGTGCAGTTCCTTCGACAATGCAAACTTGTCGGGGATCGCGCAATAAACGTTAAGGAAAAATGTGCCCCATTGCGTTTGAAGGGCGTCACTTGTGAATGCACCCAGGAGAAAAGGCGCTGCTATTTGGGGGCCTATGGATTCCAACACCTGCATTCTAAAGAACACCCTTGTTCTTTATTTTCTTAACAATTTTGCTTTAAGCAAAGGAGAGACGTTGGAATTCAGAGACTAAAATAAAAGCTGTAATCCGCAGCACACTGCCTTCGTGAGCACCCAGTATCATGTTGTGACCCACTTCTTTCAAGACTTCATGGTGGGTAAAGCCATCAGCTTTACCGGAAAGGCCCTTGTCAATGTTTTTGGTGCTTTAGAACTTCTTGGTGCCACTGCTCACCAAGTGGTGACATGGCAGCGTCCTCTGTACATCCACATGCATCATTTCACATGGCACAATGGCAGATGGATGAGAACCTGGGAACAGGTGTCCCTACTGCAGATCCAATATAGCCCTGATGAGGTGAGCAGAGACAGAGCGGTCACAACACCATACTCCGGGTGGTCTCCAGCCTCCTGTGACTGCTTACCCATGGCAAATCACTAAATTACTGTTACCGAGTAGTCATTACAAACACAAATGAACAAAAAGAAGTGGTAGGGTGTCTCCAATCCTCGTGAGCATTTTAGATATTGGGGTCATATATCTTATGATCCCCCTTCCTTAGACTCGTTTTTGTCCACCCTTTTGTGAGTCTATTTTTTGGAACCGGTTTTGTCTTTGTCAAATAAAGTTTTTTTGCGCCTTAATAGGGTGCAAGTGCGGTTTGCGTAAATTACTTTCTGCTTTTCCTTTCCCCGGAGCATGCCATGACGGGTTGTGTCTATTATTGCGCAATCTTAAGCAGGAGAAATACAGACCGGAGCGCACACCATGGATCAATGCTCCAGGTGACTCTGGCAAATTTATTATCAAAACAAAGAGCAATGTACATTAAAATTGCGCAAATACCTCCCCAAGGCCACTCAAAAAGTCACGAAAAAAGTGCATCAGACGAATTGGTGTGTATTGTGGTGATATATAGAGGGGATACCCCCGACTGTAGCTAAACCGTGCTTCGCCCCAAAAAACCAATTAAATATATAGAAATATTAGAGACCTGCATTTATGGATGGATTATAGTGCATTCAGGACTATCCCACTACGCTTATAGGTTAAGAGCTTTTTAAATAAAAACTAACAGCATTGATAGAGGCAGAATTCCTGTTCTCTCCTCCTATACCATGTCCCCATAGCTAGACGTCACGACACACGTACCTGACATGTTCTCTCCTCCTATACACTTTTGAGACCACAGACAGAACTACGCCTACCAAGTACCTGACATTTTCCTCGATTTCCTCCATATAAACACATGGGGGCAGATCAATCAGACATGTCGACCCTTTCAACACAAGTACCATGACTATTATCTCCTCTTATACAACTGTGAGAGACAAGACATCATCTCCACAATACCTGACATGCTCTCCTCCTCCTATACACAATGTGGAACACGACATCAGCTCACAGTACCTGACATGGTTCTCTCCTCCTACACATGTGAGAGCCACAGACAAATCGCTACACAAGTACTGACATTTCTCCTCCTCCTATACACTGTGAGACACAGACCCCGTACACAGGACTCTGAACTGTTTCCGCTCTCCCTCCTATACACCTGTGAGAGACCGACATCATCGACACAAGTAACTGACAGGTTTCTCCCTCCTATAACACATGTGAGAGACAACAGACATACTACAACAATACTGACATGTTTCGCTCCTCCTATACACATGTGAGAGCCAGACATCAGCTACCAAGTAACCTGGGCATGTGTCTCTCCTCCTATACACATGTGAGAGACACAGACATCAGCTACACAAGTACCTGGCATGTTCTCTCCTCCTATACACATGTGAGAGACACAGACATCAGCTACACAAGTATCTGACATGTTCTGACAGAATTTGCACATGTTAGATTAAAGAGTAACTGTAAAATTGATTTGTGAAAAATAAAACAACTCCTCTTGGGATGTAAAACAACTTTGCTTATTATCTTTATTACCTATATGCAGCAGTATCTTTGCTATCCTTCTCATATAACCTCATCGCTGCAATGGCTGCTTCCTTTCCATGTGCTGATAAGCCTTATAAGACACTTTGTTTCTGGTTGGATTCATGGGAGGGGAGGAGCTGCTTCTCCCTGCCCACAGAGGAGGAGGTCATGTTACAGTGAATGTAGCAGAGCTGGAAGCATGCAGAACAGTAAATGCACAAAATAGTGAGGTATAAGATCTCCCTGTTCCCTATCAGTCCCTCCATCCCAGTCTGTGATTCTATAGAAGTTTTTGTCTGTCTCTGCTCTTCTCACCTCACTTCCCCCACCTTGTCATTGGAAGTACCAGCTCTGTTCAGATAAGCTGTTAACCCTTAGTGCTCACACAGCACGGGCTATAGACTTCATGTAACTGGTGTACTAATGATTTCTACATTTATTACATGTCCCCTGCTTCTCCATGTCATGGAAGACGCTGGGCTGTCACCATATACATCCTGTATGTACTGTACATGTCCCCTGCTCCTCCATGTGATGGGAGCTGTCACCATATACATTCTGTATGTACTGTACATGTCCCCTGCTCCTCCATGTGATGGAAGCTGCCGGGCTGTCACCATATACATTCTGTATGTACTGTACATGTCTCCTGCTCCTCCATGTGATGGGAGCTGCCAGGCTGTCACCATATACATCCTGTAAGTACTGTACATGTCCCCTGCTCCTCCATGTGATGGGAGCGGTCCAACCATATTCTCCTTTGTCTTGTACATGTCCCTTGCTCCTATCCATGTGCTGGAGCTGCTGGGCTGTCCCCATATACATCTCCGTATGTACTGTTACATGTCTCCTGCTCCTCCATGTGTTGGAGAGGCCAGTCGTCACCATATCATCCTGTAAGTATCTGTACATGGCCCCTGCCCTCATAGTGAGGGATCTGTCCCATATCATCCTGTAGGTCCTGTCATTTCCCCTGGCTCCTCCATTTATGGGAGCGGTCACCATAGCATCCGTTCTGGTACTGTAACAGGTCCCTGCTCCTCCATGTGATGGGACGCTGGCAACCATATTCATCCTGTAATGTAACTTAAGCCTTCCCCTGCTCCGCTAGATTGGAATCTGCCAGGCTGTCACCATATCGCCGGTATGTAGCTTTACATTCCCCGAGCCCTGCTCCTCCATGTGATGAAGCTGTACCATATCCTCCTGTCAGTACGCGTACATGTCCCCGGCTCTCCATTTGATGGGAGCTGTCCCAGACTACAACCGGGTATTACTTCGACATGTCCCCACTCCTCCATGTGATAAAGCTGCCAGGCTGTCCCATATACATACTGTATTACTGGACCATGTCCTCCGCTCCTCCCTTTGAGAGAAGCTGCCATGGGGCTTCACATATACATACTTATTACTGTACTGTCCCCCCTGCTCCCTTCCATGTGAGGAAGCGCTGTCACAATATACATCCTGTAAGTACTGACAGGTGTCCCCTGCTCCTCATGGTGAGGAAGCCTGTTCTACCAGATACATCCTTTACAGTACCTGTACCATACATCCCCTGCTCCTCCATGTGTGGACCTGTCACCAATTATTCATCCGGTAGGTACTGTACATGGCCATGGCTCCTCTAGATGCTGGAAGCTAGCCAGCTGTCACCATAGAACAATCACGGTATGTACTGTACATGTCCCCTGCTCCTCAATGTGAGGGAAGCTGTCACCATATCATCCTTTAGGGAACTGTACATGTCCCCTCTCCTCTATATAATGGAATCCTGCCGCCAGGGGCGGTCACCCATAGACATCCTGTTGATGTACTGTACATGGCCCCATACCCTCTCCTCCATGGATGGAGAGCTGCCGCCAGTCGGTCAACCAGTATCATATGTAGTACTGTACAAAGGTCCCGGCTCCCGCCATGTGATCGAAGCTGTCACCAATACAAATCCCTGTATGTACTACTGTAAACATGTCCCCTGCCTCCTCCATGGGATGGAAGCTGCCAGGCTGTCACCAATACATCCTGTCAGGTACTGTCATGGCCCTGCTCCTCCATGTGCATGGGAGGCGGGCACCATATTCATCCTGAATGTACTGTACATGTCTCCTGTTCCTCCATGTGATGGAAGCTGTCACCATATACATCCGGGAAGTACGTACATTTCCCCTGTTCCTCATGTATGGAAGCTGTCACCAATAACAATCCTGTAAGTATGTACAGTCCCCTGTCTCCATTGTGATGGGAGCTGGTCAACCATATACATAACGTAAGTACTGTACATGGCCCCTGCTCCTCCATGTGATGGACTGCCGGGCTTTCACCAGTATACATCCTGTATGTACTGTACTGCCCCGGGCCTCCTCTCTTGTAATGGTAGCTGTCCACCCTTACCATCCTGTATGTACTTACAAGGACCCTGCTCCTCCATGTTATAGAACTGACAGGCTTGGTCCACACCAGTCACAGCATGTATGGACTGTAACATGTCCCCCCCCTGCTCCTCCATGTTGATGGGGAGCTGTCACCATATACAATCCTTTGTCTGTACATGGCCCCTGGCTCCTCCATGTGATGGGAGCTTCCAGCCTGCACCATATACATCCGGTACGTGTACGGTACATGTCCCCTGCGCCTCCATTTATAGAAGCTGTCACCATATACATCCTGTATTACTGTAACATGTCCCGTCGGCGACTCCATGTATGGAAGCTCCAAGCTGTCCCCATATACATCCGTAGGTACTGTCCATTCCCGCTGCTCCTCCATTGATGTGAGCGGTCACAGCGGGGGCACCATATATTCATCCTGTATGTACGTCACAATGTACCGCCTGCTCCTCTAAGTCTGATGGAAGCTGCCAGGCTGTCACCATATCATCCTGTATTTCTTACATTCCATTGCTCCTCCATGTGATGTCACCATATACATCTGTAATGTACTGTACATGTCTCCTGACTGCTTCCCCATGTCGATGGGACGGGTCACCATATTCATCCCTGTATGTACGTAGCATGTCACCTGTTCCTCCATGGGAGGGAAGCTGTCACCATATCATCCTGCTATGTCTGTAATGTCACCTGCTCCTCTATCTGCTGGAAGCGGCCCAGGCTGTCACCATATACATCCTTATGTGTACGTAGTACAGTCCCCTGCATCCTCCATGTGATGGAAAGCAGGGCACCAATATACTCCTGTATCTGTACTGTACCTGTCCCCCTGGCTCTCCTGTCTCCCCTCCATGTGAGCACCATGAGTACATCCTGTATATACGGTACATGTCCCCCTTCTTTTCCATGTACATGGAACAGCTCACCATATACTCCTGTATCATACTGTACATTTCCCCTGCTCCTCTATCTCATCCATAACCATATGATGAAGCGGCCGGGCTGTCACCATAGACACTTCTGTCTAGGGACTGTACATGTCCCCCTGCGGCTCAGTGATGGGAGCTAGCTGAGGCTGATCACCATAACATTCAGGGATATACTGTACATGCCCCATGCTCCTCCCGGTGGTGATGGGAAGCGGCAGTGCTGTCGACCATACATACATCCGGTATCGTACTGTACTGTCCCCCCGGCTTCCTCCTGTGATGGAAGCTTCACCATATACCATCCGGTAGATTCGGTACGGTCCACCTGCTTTTCAATGTGAGGGAAGCTGTCGCCATATCATCCTGTATGTACGGTACATGTCCCCCTGCTTTCCCATTGATGGAAGCGTTCAACCACAATAAAATCCGTGTATGTACTGGATATGGTCCCCTGCTTTCCATGTGGAGGGAAGCTGATCACCATAACAATCCTGTATGTACGGGACATGTCCCCTTCTTGTCCATGTGATGGAGCGGTCTCCATTAAATACATCCTGTATGTACTTGTCAGGTCCCTGCTCCTTCTCCCTGTGATGGAACTGTCACCAATAGTACATCCCGTGTATGACTGTACATTTCCCCTGCTCCTCCCTGGAGGGAAGCTGTCACATAAGATACATCCTGTATGTACGGTACATGTCCCCTGCTCCTCCATGTGAGGAAGCTGTCACCATAGACCGCCTGTAATCCGTACAAAGGGGCCACTGCTTCCTCCATGTGATGGAAGCTGGCACCCATATTCATCCTGTTTGGACTTCCTGATTCCCCTGCTTTTTCCACATGTGATGGAACTGTCACCATATACATCACCAGTATGGAACGGTACATGTCCCTGACTTTTTTTTCCATGTATAGGAAGCTGTCACCATATACATCCTTATGTTACTGTAACATTTCCCCGGCGACCTCCATGTCTGAATGTCCACATATACATCCTGTATGTATTACATGTCACCCCCTTTCTTGCTCCTCCCATGTGATCTAAAGCTGCCAGGACTGTCCACATATACTTTACCTCCTGTATGTACTGGACATTCCCTGCTTCTCCATGTGATGTCACCGAGACAGCCTGTATGTTACTGTAACATGCCCCTGTCCTCCATTGACGAAGTCTTGTCAACTATAGACGAGTCATCCGCTCACTTTCTATTAGTGCATATCCAGCAACCATGCTCCGTAAACTAACTGGGCGTTGGACCCTCCGCCCGTTTTGCCCCCCCGGCAGATCTGCCATTCTCAATGTCTCTTAATGTTGCAGAATACAAAAAAAGCGAAGACAGAACACAAGGGCGGGTAACAAGCAATCCTCAACCTACAAAGGAAAAAAAAAAAAGCCATCGAGAAATAGGGGAAACGAAGAAGATGTGGCACAGTAGAAAAGAAAGAATGGGGCAAGCCTGAATAATGAAAGAGGAGGGGAATTGGGCCGTGGAGGTATAGTAGGGGATAAAAGGAGGGGGGATGTGCGCGGGGAGGGCGGAGCGTACACTTCGATTAGGCTTTCGCACTTTTTCTGCATTAAAAGCCTACCGGTGACTGTCTTGATTGCGGGCCAACGACTTATTGTCACTCGAGGAATTGAGGCAAATGCTCACTAGGACCATTTGAGGCTAACTCAAAAATGGATAGGTTCACTGAACACTTAGTATACTGAATGGGGCCGTCCACAAGTCAATTAATACAACACCAGACACCATCTCAATAAACAATCCATGCACTGTTATCGCCCCAAAATCCTCGCAACAAAACTTTTCCCAATTTCCCACCCACCACTCATTCCTTTTCCCCCCCAACACATCACTCTTTTTGTATATGGCAAATCACACCAGTTGCCCTCTCCGCAGATTTGTTCGTCTGCACATCCATGATGCTAATAGCCCCCGTTCCACCACATCCCGCGCGAGTATGTTCTATGGATTGGATATCTGGGTGACTGTGGAGTGCCCTTTGTGTCCAGTGACCCCGTCATTGTCATTGGGTTCCATTGGAACCAAGTCTGTGAAAGGAATGAGGCCATCTTTATTACAATTAGTAGATATGTATGGTCTCATTCTGCCTATATCCCCTGTCTGAAAATAGTAATCCAAGCCATCAGATGTTACACACACACCACTAAACAACAACAATGAGGCGGTAGGGGGAAAGTGGGCTAGGGGGGCACGTGGCAAGTGGGTACATTTCTGCTCATAAATGTATGGACCATGGTCAGCACCAATACTATACAAACAATTACTCAGGTAGGAAAAAATAATTCCCCAC